>ML682035.1:7287793-7419782 GCA_007922195.1 Podocnemis expansa | reverse complement strand
GTGTGTGTGTGTGTGTGTGTGTGTGTGTGTGTGTGTGTGTGTGTGTGGTTTAGAAGAACCCAAAGAAAACGTTGTTTTGGTGAGCTGGGATGGGACTGGGACCATGTTTTAGTGGGATTAAGAATAGCACCTGTGGTAACACTAGCTAGGATCAGAACTGAAAATGACTGTGGGGATTATTTTTAATCTGGCATTAGATATCATCTGATCATCAGGTTGGGGCAGGAAGATCGTTTTGTTCTCTCCTCCCTGTCCCTCCCCATGGTAAGCAATGACATAGTACTAAGGGATGTCATAAAATGAAGTTTCTCTCCCTTTGCAATGTCCAGAATTGAACGCTCACAGAAAGAGGATGTGGAATGTAGATGGACCATTGGTCTGTTCTAGTCTGACAGGAGATTTTTAGAGAGTGTTGGGGACAACTTTCTAGTACAAATGCTAGAGGAACCAACTAGGGGCCTTGCACTGCTCGACTTGCTGCTCACAAACAGGGAAGAATTGATCAGGGACGTAGAGGTAAATGGCAAGCTAGGCAGTAGTGACCATGACATGGTTGAGTTCAGGATGCTCATTAAAGGAAGGAAGGAAAGAAGCAAAACAAAAACCCTGGACTTCAAAAAAGCAGATTTTGGCTCCCTCAGGGAACTGATGGGCAGGATCCCTTGGGAAGCGAATCTGAAGGGGAAAGGAGTCCAAGAGAGTTGGTTATATTTTAGAAAAACTCTGCAAAGGGCACAGGAAGTTGCCATTCCAATTAGGAGAAAGAACAAACATGTGAGGCAGCCAGAATGGCTTAGCAGAGAACTCTGCTCTGAGCTTAAACATAAAAAGGAAGATTACAGGAAGTGGAAGCTTGGTCAGATGTCCAAAAAGGCATATAAAGATATTGCTAGGGACTGCAGGGATAAAATCAGAAAGGCCAAAGGACAAATGGAGTTGCGGCTAGCGAGGGATGTAAAAGATAACAAGAAGGGGTTCTACAAGTATGTTAGTAACAAAAAGAGGATCAGGGATGATGTAGGCCCCTTGCTGAATAGGGCAGGCATCCTTGTGACAGAGGATGAGGAAAAAGCTGAAGTGCTCAATGCATTTTTTTCTTCAGTTTTCACAGGCAGGGTCAGCTCCCAGCCCACTACCATGGGTGTGGCAGATGGGAGAGAAGAAGACGGGCCCTTGGTGACGGAAGGTCAGGTTAGGGACTGCTTAAAGAAGCTGCAAGTGCACAAGTCCATGGGGCCGGACAAACTGCATCCAAGGGTGCTGAGGGAATTGGCCGACGAAATAGCCGCACCACTGGCCGTTATCTTTCAAAACTCATGGAGAACGGGGGAGGTGCCAGAGGATTGGAAAAAAGCAAATGTAGTGCCTATTTTCAAGAAAGGGAAAAAGGAGGATCCGGGGAATTACAGACCAGTCAGCCTCACCTCAATCCCTGGCAAAATTATGGAGCAGGTTCTCAAAGAATCCATCCTCACACACTTAGAGGAAAATAAAGTGATCAGGAACAGTCAGCATGGATTTACCAAGGGTAAATCATGCCTGACCAATCTCATTTCCTTCCATGAGCAGATGACTGGTTTTCTGGATGCGGGAAGAACCGTTGATGTGCTATACCTTGATTTTAGCAAGGCTTTTGATACAGTTTCCCACAGCATTCTCACTGGCAAATTAAAGAATTATGGTTTGGATAGGTGGACTATAAGGTGGATAGAAAACTAGCTAGATCAACGGTTTCAGCGTGTAGGAATCAATGGTTCCATGTCTAGCTGGCAACCAGTCACGAGTGGTGTGCCCCAGGGGTCGGTCCTGGGGCCGGTTCTGTTCAACATTTTCATCAATGATCTGGATGATGGAATAGACTGCACTCTCAGTAAGTTTGCGGATGACACCAAGCTGGGGGGACCAGTAGACACGTTGGAGGGCAAGGACAGGATTCAGGGAGACCTAGATAAATTGGAACAGTGGGCCAATAGAAATCTTATGAGATTCAATAAGGATAAGTGTAAAATCCTGCGTTTGGGACAAAAAAAACCCATGCACTGCTACAGGCTGGGAAACATTCAGCTGAGTAGCAGCAGTGTAGAAAAGGACCTGGGGGTCCCGGTGGATGGGAAGCTGGATAGGAGTCAGCAGTGTGCTCTTGCTGCCAAAAAGGCCAATGGCATACCGGGCTGCATCAAAAGAAGTATTACCAGCAGATCAAGGGATCTGATCATTCCCCTCTATTCTGCACTGGTGAGGCCACATCTAGAATACTGTGTTCAGTTTTGGGCTCCCCACTACAAAAAGGACAGGGACATGCTAGAGAGAGTTCAGAGGAGGGCAACCAAAATGATTAAAGGGCTAGAGCACAAGCTCTATGAGGAAAGACTGAAAACATTAGGCTTATTTAGTCTGCAGAAGAGAAGATTGAGGGGGGATTTGATAGCAACCTTCAACTACTTGAAGGGTTGCTCTAAGGAAGATGGAGCTCGACTGTTCTCGGTAGTAAAGGAGGACAGGACGAGGAGCAATGGTCTCAAGTTGCGGTTAGGGAGGTCGAGGCTGGATATTAGAAAAAACTTTTTTACCAGGAAAGTGGTGAAGCCTTGGAATGAGCTGCCAAGGGAGGTGGTGGAGTCTCCATCTTTGGAGGTGTTTAAGGCCCGACTGGACAAAACCATGACTGGGATGGTTTAGTGGGAGTGGGAGTGGTCCTGCCTCTGGCAGGGGGTTGGACTAGATGACCTATGAGGTCCCTTCCAACCCTATGATTCTATGACTCTGTGATTCTATGACAGCTGTCATCTTCTGTTCAGTGTTCACTGAGATAATCTCCGTCCATGTACATTATTTCTGAAATATTTCTCTCTTAATTCTGAGGCAGCCTTGGCCATGTGTTGGTTTTTAACTCCCTTTCCCCTCACTGCTTTGTCCATCTCACCACTTTGGATGGGAACTGCTCCCTCTGCATTTGTGGTGCATTCCACTGACTAGATTGCTCCCTTTACATTATGTTGGAGGGCAGGCAAGGATTTGAGTGGGAGGTTTCCAACTCTATTCTTCCAGTTTATGCACTCTGCCATCGTCGTGCTTTTCACCCCATGATTAGAATTAATTACTACTGGTAACATTGAGCAGTGCGGAAGGGGAGAAACCAGACACAGCTGTCACTGGTGCCCAGAAGAAAAAACAAAAGAAAACTAGGAAAGAAGGACAAACAGGGGGCAAGAGGAAGGGCACTTGCTACCTGCTGTATGTCTGATCATTTTGTAGGGTCAAATCAATGGTATGCCAACCTGTCAATCCTCGCAGATACACAGTGTGCATATAGGTTGAGAGAGAAAAAAACAAGGGAGGTGTGTTTGCATGGAAAGTAAATTTCTTCACATATAAAGGGTTTGATATGTTGCTTGTAAATTCAATTCCATTGTGGGTTTGTTTTATATTTTTTTGTCTGTAAAGGTTTGTGTTTCATAGAATGCCTCTGCAGACAGTGCAGTTTTAGTCCCACTGAGCTACTATTTGCATAATAAAAGAAGAGGGGTTTTATGGCCAAATGTATATTTTTAACACACAGGAGTTTAAACTGCACTGTGTTTGTACAGACTGCTCAGTGCAGAGGTTCCGGTAGAGAAAACACACAAATGCAAAATCTATTATAATAGGAGCGTTCAAACTTTGCCCTTTCTAATGCCACCAGGCCAGCTCCTCCCTGATATGAATCAGTGTAGAGTCATTGACATTTACACCAATCCAATTTCTTTATTTCTTCGGATTTTTTAGTCTTGGTCTATGCCGAAAACTTGTACTGATGAGGCTATGCCAACAAAACCCCAGGGGATGCAGCTACGCTGACAGAGAAATGCTTCTGCTAGCATAATTGTCATTCGGGGCTGCGGCACTCCTACACAGCAGAAATATTCCTTTTGTGAGTTTACGCTGCATCTGTGGTATATGGCTCCAATGGCATAGCTGTGCTACCAGAGCTCTGCCTGCATAGATGCTGTAAAGTAGATACAGCCTAAGTCCTTCTGGAGTTCTGGGTGCAGTTGTGGAGTTTTAAGAAAACATCCTTCCACACCCCATCATAGTAGGAAAATAGATCACCCATGTTAGAGTATGTCAGGGCAGTGCAGAAGGAGTAAATTCCAGGCTCAAAGCCCCTCAGTGACCCTCTTGGATGAACACATAAGGGGTACATCTACACAGGAGCCTTAGGTCAACTTAAGGAAGGTTAAGTCAACCTACAGACTCCTGTAGCCACACCAGGCTTTTCTTAAGTTGACTGAATCACTTCTTTAAGTCAACTTAATAACACTACCTCTTAAGGTTGACTTAACGCTTAAGTCAACTTTAGTAAGTCAACTTGAGCCAGTGCAGACAGGGAAAGGCCTTAAGTAGACCTAATTGGCCTCCAGGTCGCCTCCCAGAGTTCTTGGACACCTGGGACAGCTACCCCAAATGCACCACTCCTCCATCAACCTAGCACCTGCCAGTGTGAACACAGACAGTCGACGGCAGTTTTTAATGTGGACTCGGTAAGTCCACTTAACAAGGTCAACTTTAAGTTGACATAAAGTCGACCTTGTTAGGTTGATTTAACAGAGCTTGTAGTGCAGACATACCAAAGGACTGATAGTTTAAGCAAACCAGCAGATGATGGCTTGTGTCCAGAGGTCATCAATTTGAGAACTTCAACTCATTTAATTTCATTCCCTGTCTTCAAGCATCTGACAAAGTGAGATTTTCTCCCACAAAAGCTCATGTGATAGATAAATTTGTAAATTGTTAATAGTACCACCAGACTCCTTGTTTATTTTTCATTTAATATAGGCCACCAAACAGCCATAAGGTGGAAGTAATCTTTGGTCAGTATTGGCCTACTCTTCTTCACAACACAGCACACAAGTCAACTTGCAAACTGCTTGTCATGGGATGTTGTGAAGGCCAGAAGTATGACTGGGTCTGAAAAAGAATTAGATACATTCACGGAGGCTAGGTCCATCAAAGCCTATTAGCTAAGATGGTCCAGGATGCAAACACCTGCTCTGCAGTGTCCCTAAATTGTTGGCTGCCAGAAACTGGGACTGGATCGGTCATTCAATAAATTTTCCTCTTCTGTTCATTCCCTTTGATGCATCTGGCACTGGTCACTGCCAGAGACAGGATAGTGGCTAGATGGACCATTGATCTTACTCTGTGTGACTATTACTAAGATCTTGTGTTCACTTCTTCCTCAAAATCTGGCATCTAGAATTGCACATAGCATTCTGGATGAAGTCTTACCACTTCCAAACTGAGTGGAACAGTTATTGCTTGTCTTAAAGCACTTCTATTTGTACAAACCAAAATGATATTTTTCTTTTTGACAGCTGGATGACATTGTTAGCTCATGTTCAATCAGTGATACTTCCCAGATCCTTTTCTGCTAGCCAATTCTTCCTCATTTTGTATTTGTGCTTTTGATTTTGCCTTCCTACAAGTAGTACTTTGCGCTTGTCTTTATTGAATTTAATCTTATTGATTTTCAGACTAGTTCTCCAATTTATCAAGGTTATTTTGAATTCTGATCCTGTCCTCCAATGCTTGCAACTCCTGCCAGCGAGGTATCATCCACAAATTTTATACGTGTACACTCCATTTCAGTATCCAAAATGCCAAGAAACATGATAAATAACTAGCTGGTAACTTGGAACATTCTAAATTCCAGAACTTGATCAAATTACACATCTGTCACCAGATGTTCTGAAAGTCTGGTTGGCTTTTAAAATATCTTTTTTTTTTCCTTTTTTACTTCAGAAACAAAAATCTCCTCATTTAGCTCATATTTTCTCAGAGATATGAGTACCTTCTGCTCTGGGATTGGGTAGCAAAGCAAATTGTATTTACCCTTTTAAAAGATCTCTGTCTAAAATCACAAAGAAAAAATTTCATGGGATCAAGAATTTAGCCAGGAAGATAAGCAAAGTCCATGATTTCTTAGCATGTGATCTATAGCCTCCTTCCAAACAGTTTGTTTATTAGCTATTGAGCCATGAAGACTAATAATTGTAATCTGTCAGAGCCAAATCTGCTAATTTCCTTCAATATAATTTGCTTATCTCCACTGCTGGTGAAGTAAGTGACAAGTGTTTGTGTTCATTTATTCTTTTGACTGATAATATATCATTGTATATGTGGATTGATGTTTTCTTCTCCTCTTCCTGATTTATACTGATATGTAATATTAAGAGTTCCCATGCTCCACACCTGAGAGGGAGCATCTCAGTGATGGCTAAGGTGATTCTGGAATAAAGCCCTGTGGGAAGGGAAGGCACTGTACAAATGCAAGATGAATATTACTGTGAAAATCACCATGGTGGTTAGGCCCTCACTCGATTGTCTCTAGCTGCATAGTGCCCCATTCCAGGGTATTATTTCAGTACTGACTGTAAGAGGAAAGTACCGCATGCTGAATCACAAACTTCATTCTTGAGGCCTCCCATCAACGCTTAACCAGGCAACAACCTGATTAGCCTCTATAACCAGCTGGTTTCATAACCCAAATTGCTGTCTCTGTTTATCTCAGAGGACAAATACAAACTCCCTGATTAAAAATTAAGAGAAGCAAATCTAATTCTAGACACTATGTCAGCTCAGGTCCAATCTCTAGCTGTCCAGCAAGTGAAATAAGCTGGCTTCAGACACCAGTGGACAGTTGACTGCTGTACAATAACACAGCACAATTACATACAATTTTCCACAGCTGACATATGTTGATCAATATAGGACCCAGAATTTAACAGGCATAGAATTTCAATTAAACTGAATTACAGAGGAGTAGACTCATTGGCATGTTAGCAAAGAGGTGTTTTAGCAAATGAAGCAGTCTACCCCCATTCCTTCATGCTGTGCTGCAGCTGTTCTGTGAATTAAAAACGGGGCTTTTGCCTTCGAATTTTCATCAACACTTAATTCTTAACCAAACCGTGTCGTTAAGGTAAATTGTTTCATGCTCTGGCTTCTGGTTTGTACTGGGGTTTTGAAAAGGCATAAGAGATGTCTGTTGTTAAACTTACCCACGCATTGTTTAATGACTAGTCGTAAAGTAATGCAAGCGAAGCAAAGGATGGACTTCTCACTTCCATTTTGCTACCTTCAGTCAACAGTAATACGCCCTACCTGGCATGTTTAGCTAATACAATAGGACAATAATTGCACACATATGTGCTGAAGGACCCATGCATATTAGCCTGCATGCAGATGTGTAATTACACATGCATACACAATACTCATGTGGACACACACGTGCACATACAAACTTGTATTGCACCCCCATCTCTGGTTCCTCCCTCCTCTTGCAGACCCTGCCGACTTGTGTTTAAAGTGTTATGCCTGCACATTTATCACCTGTCACAATAGCTGGGAACTGAATCATTAAGAAGACATAAATGCTGATGGAGGGAGAGGAGAGAACAAAGTGCTTATAAATAATATAAACAGAGTTAATGGTAAAATCCAAACATGAAATTAACTCTGTTTCTTTGCAGTTTTCCTGGTGTACTGATTTCAGCTATGTTTACAGACATGCACCAAAATCATATGACTAGGAGACGTTACTGGGACCAATGCAGGTCACAGGACATGTAATTAAGTGTAGCATTTGGGATGATTTCCTGACCTGTCAGGTTGCAGCATAACATGGAGGAGCAGACTGGCATGGAGTAATGCAGTGGGGTTGTTTCAAAGGGAGGTTTCTTTCGTCCGATGGAGAAGCAGCTCTAGGTGCCTTTTGGGAAGGAGGTGCTTTCAGCCTCCTCTGGTTCATTCAGCTCTTAAGAGCTGTTGGAGCGTAGCTGGTCTTTTTCAGGGCAGTGCATTTTGAAATGCTCTTGGTGTGACAGACAGCTTCTATGTTCTTGGGCTCTTTCCTGAAAAATCCATTATCACGCAGGCCACAAGAGTCTGGGGAAGGGCCCGTCCTACATTGCACTACACAAATCTCAGTAGATTTCATGGGGTCAGATATGAGTGCTCAGGGGAATTATTGGAAGCCACTGTGAACAGTGTGGCATGTACAAGGAATTGCTTTTATATCTTCTGACTTGAGTGTTGTGTAGGGAGAGCATGTGTCTAAATTTAGTTGTGGTGGAAGGTGCCTGATTAATAGACCTAAAGAATTAAGTCCTCTCTCCACTGAAGAGCTTAGTCACACTGGTGTGTCTTAACCCTGACCTGGAGGGACTAGCTTTAGAGGTGAGAAATCAGTAAAAGCCTCTCTGGCCCACTCAATGCTATGGCTTGTCTGCTGACATTATCAACAAGGGTGCCAAGTGCGGAAGTGTGTTTTGTGATGTGGACACATTTCCACTTATGGGGGGATTGAGACCACCAAATTCACTTCACAGGAGGGCACCAAATGCCAGCAGAGGGATCCAACCAGAGCTGGAAGTGAGACAATAGCCTGCTGTGAAAAGCTGTGTGTTCCCTAAGAGCTCCTCCATGACCCCTCTGAAACGCCGTGGCTGAATGTCATGTTCAAGGAGGTGAAGTGGGACTACAGCTACCTTCTAGCTTGATCAATGCAATTCATTCTTGTGGACTTTATCTTAACTTTTAGTTGTTTCCAGCTGCATCCCACTTGAAAGCCTGTTGTAAGCACGGTTTGTCAATCACAGCAGTTATTGTATGGAGCAGGTAGGGGTCATTAGGAGGTTGTCTGACTTCCTCCTCCAAGCAACTTTCCATGCATGGTTAGTAGGAGTTGATCCCAAGTCTCTTGAAGCACCAGGCAAATACATGAGCTTCCTTCTGCTCTCTGAATGTATAACACAAGCTTTGGAATCTCACTGTCATCTCTACATTTCAAGGCTCAGATGCCAGTCAGCCTGTACCTTAAACAACTGGACCGTGTTTTATCCCACCCACTTGTTCTCAATGGGTTTCCCTTCCTTGAGCTTTCAGGCTCTGATTCTTCTCAGTAAGAGGACAATAGACATTAGGATCCTTCATTCTTTATTTGTAACGCTCCCTGTTAAATGCCACTAAGCTTGTTTCTGTGCGGCTGAGAAATAGCTTGTTTACACAAGAAGTTCAGCCTTGGTACATTTACAAGCACTTGAATTATATATCCGTTCCATTAGTTCCAGATACCGTAGGGCCCAGAATATAATTAAGGTAGGTCACTCACAGAGTAACACTGAAGTTACTATTTTGAATCGGGGTTCTTCAGTAACTGCTTGGGAAATTGTTTTTCCCATCACCCAGGTGGGTTTTATGTAGGGAATACCCATTAACAGGATAGGAATTATCCATACAAATCTTGCCCTGGAAGATTAAACTCCTTTATGACATGTTACAAAGAAGAAATTTTGAAGACTTCTCTAATAAACAGTGAATGCCTCCCTCCTAACAGGTATGGAGCCACAGAAAGCAGGCATTTGTTTTCTCATTCTCTTCTGTTACATATAAAGGTGGACTCTCAATTTAAAAATCACATTTCTTGGGGAGGAGGAGAGGTTATTACCTACTTTTGTTACAAATCATCTCTCTCAAACTGAAAGATATTAGGGAAAAGTAAAACAAACAATGAGTCCTGTGACACTTAAAGACTGACAAATTTATTTCTCACATGAGCTTTCTGGGAAGAAAATCCCTCTTCATCAGATGCTTTGAAGATGGGGGAATTTGCAGAATGGAGGAAATAAATGCAAAGAAGTGTAAGTCATGGGAATATGTCACACTGTATTAGCAAATCAAAACAGCTGTAAAGATTCAAACACTGGGGAACAGCATACAGAGGAAGATGAGGTCAAATCACCTGTTGTAATGAGAAAAAAATCCAGTGTCCCTGTTAAGTCCTGAAGTAATGCAATCAAATTTGCAAATAAATTCAATCTCAACAGCTTCTCTTTGAAACCTTGATCTGGTATTCATCTGTCTGAGTGCCACCGTTAGCAAATCATTAATGGAGTGATCAGGAAGATGTAAATGCTGACCCACTGGTTTTCAGGTGTTGTGACTTCTGATGCCAGATTTGTGCCCATTTATTCTTTTGCACAAGGCTGTCCTGTTTGTCCAATATATAAGGCAGAAGGGCATTTCTGGCACATAATGGCATAAATCACATTGGTGAATGAGCAGGTGAATGAAAAGTAACTCACCTCTATTGCTTTCCCCAAATTTGTTTTTCTCTTGCATTAGGCAGCACTTCATGTATAATACATTTAACTGTTTATTCATTGAGAGTTTAACTGTTTGTTTACTGGGAGAAAGAAAATGGGGGTGAAGGAAAAGAGATAAAAACAAGTTTATGCTTGAACCGTGAGCTAAGGTTAGACAAAAAGGCAGAGAGGAGCAATGTACTTGCTGAACAGAACACTGTGTATGTAAAGGATAAATGCTTTAAGTAAAACTTGTATTAGACTGCAAATGATCACACATCCTTAGCTAAACCTGTTTCTAAAGGATGTTTTACCACAGCCTCCTGCAGACTCAGTACAGCTCAGGAGACATCCCGTGGGCATCTGTTCAGCCTTTTTGTGTAGCCTTCATCATTCATCTTTTTATGCTCTTGGCCAGTTCCTAGAAGGAGGAGTCCATCTTAGGACTCTGTTTTTTGGGATGGCCCAGCTTATCCAAAATTGTTGTGTGTCATCATAGCAAGTCAGAATAGCCAGACACCACTATCTAGAATAAATGATATAGTGCATGTTTGAGCTAAATATTATTTCCCAGTCCTCAGCTCTTGCTCATCTCTGATACCCTTGTTGCATGTAGCTTGCCTATCAAATTGTGCTGGACATGTTAGAAGCACCATATGTATGTTCCTATGACTTAAAGATGGACATAACTCTGGTATGGCTTAAGTTTTGTAAGAGAGAGTTGAGTGGTCCTAATTATGGAGCGAAGAGGTGATGGTTTCTTTATGGGCTCTGCAGATGGTGTCGGATCTGGAGTAGACTTTAAAGCCAGGGTGCAAGTAGAAACCAGTGCTAAGGGCTGGTTTTGAATGTGACATTTTTGTTGTTGACAAAATCTCATTAGGTTTTCATCCAAAGTGATGGAAATTGTGCAAAATCAGATTATCATGTGGGTTTCCTGCCACCTGGGATTGTAGGAATCTCACAAGACAAGCTGTTCTCATAAGATTTCCTCAATCTCGGGCTGAAATCTAACTAGAACAGCTGTTCCCATGAGATTAGCACCATTTCCCTCTGTGTTCAAACCGGCACTTTGTACAAGGCTCCTTTTGGGTTTAGGATCAAACTGGTACTGGAGTCATAGAGGCAAGTTCAGATCTAGGGATTCAAATCCAAATTCTTCTGTTCGGACCTGGGGTTCTGCACTGAGCCCAGGGCTACTGTAGAGATATACAAAGGATTGTACGACCTACACATTTCAGGGCAGTCATTGGCCAGGCATGGCTGAATCAAGTTAGGTGGAGTCAACCTGATTGTTACACATTTCTCTGGATAAGCATTATGATTTCATAGTTATCTCCTAACTAAAAAGCAGTAACAGGGGCCTTTTGAGGTTAGTGGTGTCTTCTATTCACTTCACCCCCCCCCCCAGTCACATCACTTAAAAACTGAGTGTTCAACTCAAGAAACAGAAGTGTTTCAGGTTTCCTCGTCATAAAATCTATTCTCGTCACTTCCCTAGACTGCTGTTGACTAACTATTGCACAGGGTAGGTGTGGGCTTTCAAAAGAAAATACTTTCTAAGTTGGCCTTGACCCAACTCCCACTGCAAACAAATGGTGCCAGTTTCTCAGATTTTTTTTTGTTTTTTAAAGACTAAAACTGTGAGTTGGTTCGTGGGTACATTCAGTGTAAATATGATCCAGGGAATCTGCATGTGCTTGTGCTGAACAGTCAAACCTGATATCCTCCTGTCAGGAGTTGAGGGTAGGTCAAATGACCATATGCCATTTGAAAGCCAATTTCTCCTCAGTTGCCATTAAGGTCTCCTAACGGACATTCACTGAGGGACCACTATGCCAGCAGAGGATTGCTTCTTAGTCTTGATGTGCATCCCTCATCCTACAACTCTCCCGCCTCCATGGCAGGAAGTTGATGGGAGGGACGGGGCTTGGCTGTGGAACAGATGTGCCAATAGGCAGTTTCCCATCAACATAGGAACCGGAGTGGTACAAAGAGTCTGGAATCAACTTATGAATCTGACCCTATTCCTCCTAATGCATCATAGGGGAGCGAATATTACTATTGCTTAACAGATGGGAAAATTAAGTCACAAAGTGGTTAAGGCCAGTATTTTCACCCATGAGTATCTGAGGTTAGGATCCTAAATCCACATTTAGCAGTGCTGTGTTTGTTTAAAAAAGAAAAGGTGCTGGTACTCAACCAGGGACTTGGGGGGTCACTGCCAGAGGTGGCAGGAGCCAGGGTCACATCTTGGGGAAAAAAGGTACCGGTACTCGGTACTCCGAGTACCATCACATAAAAAGCCCTGAAATTTAGGCATCTAGGTAGGAAGTTCAAAGGTACCAATCATCCACTCCCATTGCCTTCAAAGGGAGCTGCATTTGCTCATCACCTCTCAGAATCAGGACACCTCTTCAGGTGCCTACATGTAAGTATTCGCATTCAGATGTTTTGGTCCATAGGCCTTGACTTGATGAGTAAGAGACTGGCAGATCTGTGATCATAACCCGGAAGTCCTGTGTCCCAGTTCCATATTCCATCACCTGGACAAAGTTCCCCCTTTGAAGAGTAACCTGAGTTGGTTTGACCCACTGTATAATTAAAAAAAAGCGTTAGGAGGTTAAATGCCTTTATGGTTCAATGCAGTCAGCCACCTCATGTAAGAAACCCCAGGAGTCAATATTATATTCTGTGCCACTGTGAGTGAGTTTGATTTAGTGCAGGTTAATTCAGGGAAGCCGGATTTGCTGTGTGATCATGCATAAATCACATCAGCTCACTCTGGGCTTCAGTCTCCCCACCTGTAAAATGGGGCTAACACCCACTTTTGTGCAGCACTGAGAAATCCTAAGCTGCCAGGCACTGTGGAAATATTTATTATATCTGCAGCTTGATGATGAGGTGATGGTGATAGACTCTGCCTGCAATTAATTGTTCTGTTTTTCCCTTTAGCACTGCCTACAGGAACATAGCATGTTGCAACACCACTGCAAATATCTCTTAATAGCTCTTTTATCCATCAGTCAGAGAGATCTGATCCATCCCAGCCAGGATGCTCACCCATTTTTCTGTATTTTGAATCCCCTTAACATACAGAAGTGGAAATGTTCCTGGCTTGTTTCTCTTCTTCTAAACCAAATATTTATTAACAAAACAAAAAACCCAAACACTGGGGCCATTAGTAAGGAAAACTGTTTAGGAAAGAAGTGAAATAAAAATGCAATCAATTATCTACCACTGCGCCCAGGTGTGTGGGTGCAGTCAATTTTCAAAGTCATAGCGAATTGAAGATGAGAAAAGAGAAGCTGTTGATGACAAATTGCAAGTGTTAAGAGAAGGAGGAGGGGGGAAAGGATAGAGAGAGAAGGAGAGATTAATTTCCCCCTTGAGTGAGAAGTGTATTTGAGACAGACAGATGGGCTGTAAATACTCCAAACCAAGGACAGGAGCTGAGACAAGAGACAGCCTGGTGATTGAAGTGTGACTGTGATTGAGGTAGTACATTTCCTGGCCAAGGTGACTGGTTTTGTTCTGGGGGGAGAACTCAAAGATGAAGATGCTACACTTCACATCAACCTGGATCAGGGATGCATATTTAGACTTGATAAGTGATATCCAGGTCCCAGCGGGGTCTTTCTTAAGGGTCAAATTCACTGCCTGCCTTGTAAGAGAAGTCTGAAGGGAAAGAAAGAAAGAAAGACTCTCTTCTTTCCTCGTTAAAATTATTGAGCTGTCTACAAGTGGTGAGCTAGGGAACCATGTGACCGGCAGTTAATCACATTGCTGTGAAATGTGACTGCTCTTGATAATAGGATCTCCCCTTCAGTAGAATTTCTGCTTCAGAAGTAGTGATTTTCACAAAGAAAGGAGGTTGAGGGAGATATCATTTTGGATCTCAGAAAGCTGATGTACATTTTCTTTAGGGAAAAAACCTTTTTTGCCTTCCATGTTCAGCAGCCATAATCTTTTTTTATTCTTCTCTGCAATCAAACTCACCAGGTGCAAATTTAGCACCGCTCAGTTCTGCCTGGTAGCTGCCTAGTTCCCATTTAGTCATAAAGTTAACCAACCCTGCCCCAGTCAATTAATCCCTAGAAGCTGTAATTTATTGATGCCCTGGTCTATGCAAGTAGTCAAAAAGATAAGATCCCTGACTTCAAAATGAACTAGTCTGTTTTCCTTCAGGATGCAGGACAGATTGGAGGATCCAGCAAACAAGCATTCTGAAATCCTTTCATACCATCCAAGACAAGAGGAGCTCAGAGAGGAATAAAGGCACTTCGGTTTGCATGAGAAATAATGTGATAAAAACAACAGTTCAGGCTTCCAGGATTTATCTCAGGGAATGTGTCATGGCAGAGTTGAATGGACTGGAGTACCTTCCATTTTTAATCAATGTGTACACTGCAGGTCATTCTCCACAGACAAATGCCAAGATACTAGGCTAGATGACTTTCCCATTGAGGACCACTTCTTTTCAGCCCTCATCTGCAAACATCTCTTAACTCTTTGCGTGAATCCCCAAATTTCTCTTTCCATCTTGTTTTAGCCTTTTGACAGAATCCAGTGGCTTATTAGCCATGCACCTGACTCTAAACCCAGTGAAATCAGTAGGAGTTTTTGCATTGCCTTTGGCAGGCTTTGGCTTAGGGTCTGTTAGAGCCTGGTGAATGAATTCTAACAAGGTGGTCTTGGTTGAGTAAAGGGGTGGGTGGAGAATCACCAAAGAACTGAAAATTTGAAATTGTTTCCAGGTTACAAGCTTGGGAGCAGAGCCAGGATTTTTTTTATATGTTAGCAAACCAAAAAAAAAAAAAAAAAAATGTTGTTTTGTTGTTTATTGAAAAATTGATCCATTATCTGGCCAGCAAAAAGCTTCAACTACATAAATGAAAAAGGAGTTTAGGCTGATTAAACGGGGCCTAAAAGAAGTTAATACCTCATTCTATTGAAACTTTCATTTGGGTTTATGACTCACTTTGTCACCTTCTTTAGTAAACTTTGCCTAATTTCCTGCTCATAAATCAGCTCCAACTTGATTATTTTCTCAATTTCTTTTGTTTCAAAATTGTTTGCTGAATAGTTCTTGGTCTACTTGTGTGGGAGCAGGTCATTGTGAGAACTGAATCTCTGAAAGTTTGAGTTGGCTTGATTGGACACCTAGGTCACAGGGTGTTTTTTCTGTCTTCCTGGTAGGATGGTTGTGACTCTTAAATAAATTCAAACTTTGTTTTCCACAAAGACTCTGCAGTAGTCCCTGTCAAAATGAACATTCCCACCAGTCAACTCATTTCCTGAAGAGTCAGAAAAAGTGCACACCCATGGAGGACAAACAGGGAAAGCAATGTCTTCTTACAACTCAACAAACGTCTGTTGCAGTATTGCACTAGTCCCGTCTCCCTGGTCATCATACAGTGTTTTGTGTGTTGCAAGGTTTTATGCTGCCAGCCGTCGTTGGCAGCTTGTGAAAAAATAAGTACCAAATGGCAACTTTTTTCCAATGGATCAAGCCTGACTGGGAGGCAAGAAGCTTTGTTCTCTTTTTGACTCTGTCGCCGACTTTCTGTGTGACATTGGGCAAGTCATTTAACCTCTCAGTACCTCAGGTGGGTTGTCTGAAGAAGCAGGTTCATGAGTCTTACTGGCCTCTTTGAGTTAACAATAGACGCTAAATGCTGTATCATCCACTCTTATGTGCCATTAATCCTGGACAGTTTATACCGCATGCTGTCCTGCATTATTTACTCCTATGCATCGTTTATTTGAAAGACATTGGGCAAAACTGGACTTCTGAATCCACATTGCAATATTCTGCTCTTCTCTGTATACACGGCAGTCCCATTTGATCACAGTAGGTTTGCCAGGTATCCATGAGTGAGGACAATCGTGGCAGGATCAGGATCCAACACAAAGATCTGACCAGAAAAATTTTCCCCTACACTTTGGCCTTGACTGTTTCACAGCTGCTCACTAGAGGCAGGTCTTCACAGACCGTGGCAAATTTGCTGTTGTCAGTTCAAACTTCCTGATTGACTGATCGGGCCTGCGAAGACCTGCTGAGCCAACCAGAACATCGAGTGTACAACAGCACCCCAGCAATGGTGTGATGCTGGTTTGAAGGGAGGTCTCTTCCTTCGATCCAGCGCAGTGTGTGTGCAGGGAGTAGGGAAGCCAAATGTAGATATGCAAGTTATTTTGGGTAATTTCAGCTGCACTGAAAAGGGCAGGCAGCGTAGACCCACCCTAGATCTCCTAACTCTCAATTTAGTATTTGCTCTGGAGAAAGGAATGGATTTTTTTTTTTATGTAGAATATTCCTTTTCATATTAAAGAACCTCTGCTTATCATCAGTGTAGGTCTGTGCTTGCCAAAGCGAGGAACCCGTCCGTTCTAGCAAGGTGTGCTCTACAAATAGCACTCACAGCTACCTACACTGGAGAACTCTCTGGGGGGCTATTACTCGACTACTTGCTGAAACTTACTTGTTTCAAACCCAGTGGAACCACATTTATAGCGGAGCCTGATTTCAGGTACTTACTTGCTGCATTGGAAAAAGTAATCAGAGAGACATAATTGTGTCCGATCATGTTTCCCCACACGCCCACTATCCCCAAGAGCTGCCCTCACCTGCAGTACAGACATCCATCTAGCTGCTGCTCTTCCAGGCCACTGCACCAAGGCCGAAGAGACCTATTTGAATGCAATTCAGGCTACATAATTCTGCATCACTTCCAGCCTCTCAGCTTCCTTCTTTGTCCTCTGTTGCTTTACACTACATCCCAGCTTGCATATGTTTTTTCCTTCCTCTTGATTGCTTTTTGCACTTCGTTTATTTGCCCACACTGGCTCACTTTTTCAGGCAGTGTATTTATTGCTAGCTAGCACACACAAGTGCTTGGACATACTTTCAATTATCTTTGAACAATTTCTATTTACTCTGTTTTTGCCTTTCTCCCATTCAATTTCACCCACCACCTCCTTCATTCTTTCAGAGCATGTTCCACTGAAATGCGCTCTTCTCGTCATTCTGCCACCCCCACTTTTTTTAAACATCTTACTTTACTTTTAATGAAGAAGCCTTAATAAATTCTGCTTGCTGTAGCTCAGATGCTGCCCTGTGTATTGGTGAGAGGGCCTAGGCTCTATCCAGAAGCACATGAATACTCCCCATCATTTGTGATGCAACTATTTCCTACCAAGTCCATGAGTATACTGGGGTTTATATAACTGGTGAGATATAGATAAAACAAATATCTGCACAGCAAGATTTTCCCCTTTCTGTGTCATATACCAGTAGCTGTCTCTATGTGGTTTCACTTTGAGCTATTTCTCCAGTGGGACTTGAATGGCAACCCGTCCTGGAAGAGTGTGGCAGTTTCTCCCACAAAAGCTCATGCAATAAATAATTTTTTTAGTTTTTAAGTGCCACAGGACTCCTTGTTTGTTGTCCTGGAAGATGATCCCTCACTCTTTGAAGCCTTAGGAGGTAGGTGGATCCTCATTTATAGACAACCCCTCAACCTTAAGCAAATACTCACCAGCAACTACATACCATGCAACAGAAACACTAAGGCAGGCACCTATCCCTGCAACAAGCCAACTGTACTCTCATATCTACTCAAGTGGCACCATCATAGGATCTAACCAAACCTGCCATCCAGCAGGGGTTCATTTACCTGCACGTCTAGCAATGTGGTATATGACATCGCAGGCCAATAATGCTCCTCTGCAATATACATTGGCCAAGCTGGACTGTCTCTGTGCAAAAGAATAAATGGACACAAATCAGACATCAGGAATGGTGACATTCAAGAACCAGTAGGAGAGCACTTCAGTCTCCTAGATATTCAAGCAGACATGAAAGTTACAGTACTTCAACAAAAGATGAAAAAAAAAAAACCCTTCCAAAAGCATACTTCAGCATCAAACTGCAGAGCAGGAATTCATATGCAAACTTGACACCATCAGCCTGGGTCTGAACAGGGGCTTAGAGGGGCTAACTCACTACAAAAGGTAATTTCCCCTCTTTTAATATTCTAACCTTCTCATCTATTGTTGTTAAAGTCCCACCTCCACATGGTTTCAATTAAAATGACTTGTTTGATTTGTTGAAACAAACTAACAGGCTACCCCTCTGGAAATGTCTGTTAAGTTGATTGGTTAGTTGTCATCGGCTTGAACAATGGTTGGACAGGAACCTTTGGTAAGAGTCACCCTGACTTATAATTTGCTGACATGGAGTTTTCAATCTTCTCCTTTTATAGTCTGAAGTACTTGGAACTAGCCCATGTTCAGGATTTCTTCTGTCTGTTTGCTCTTCTCTCCCTTCTCTGGATACTAATAAGAAGGCATCTGCTTTTATCCCAATTCTTTGTTGTTTCTCCCTCACATATCAGGCCTCAGCAAAGACAGGGATACCAGGAAGGAAAGGGAAGTGGTAGATTTTCCATCTCTTGATGTCTTCAGCTGGTAGCTGCATTCCTTTCTGTATGATATGCTTTAATCAAACATTGGTTTTTGGGTTCATTGTAGGAATAAATGAATGACGTTCTAGGGCTTCTGTTATAAAGGAGGTCAGATAGCTGATCGGATGGTCTTTTCTGACTTTTAAATCTATGAATCTATAAAGATCATGAGCACTTAGGAAGTGAAAGTGGTTTTCTCTACCTTCATCTGGGGGAATTTACTCAGCTAAAGAGTGTGTCTCATTCTGGGGGCAGAGGGCTTAAGGGCTGGTACCGAAGCTGGGCTTCCAGGAGGTCCTACGTCACCGTGCCTCACAAAGCCCCCACTTGTGTATGATGGCTCCTTGCCACCTCTAGTGTGGGCCTGTGCATAAAATGCTCAAGTGGGTTTATGCAATCAAACCCTGCACGGGGCTTCGTTTAGTCGGTGATGGGCCCTTAGTGTCAGCAGAGCTGTTGAAGCAACATCCTGGCAGCAGGTTAATATCAAAATCAAATGAAAGGGGGCTGGTGGTGTATGTGACTGAGAAGCAGTGGAAACTCCTCCTGGGTGAACATGGGGCAGGGGACAAGCTGTCTGGAAAACTCCATTCCTTCTTCATATCATCCTGACTCCATTATTAGCCTGGGATAAGGGCTGAGGATGAGGGGGATGCTATATCCTATGTCCTCCTTTGGCTACAGACTGAATCATTTGCCTTCAGGTGTCTGAGTGTCACTAACTCAGTAATGAAGGGCTAGAATGTACAAGTGTTGGGCTATGTTTGTATCTTTAACTCCCTCTAACTTATTATCAACATTATAAATAATTACCATATGCCTCCCAGCCCCTCTGCTCCATTCCTCCCTGCTAATTGCAGTGCTTTGCTTTCCATGAGCTCATTAGGTTTTGTCGATATTCAGCTTTGTCTGGATTGCTCACTAAGAGGAGGCCAGGGACTCGAATGGGAGCTAGACATTGAAAATGCCAGGCTTCTAGGGACCTTAGCAATCGTCACTGTCACCTCTGTGCACTGATTATTCTGCATCTGCACCCCACCTTTTCTAATGGCTGCTAGGCACCTGGAAGGCATGTTTTGCCAAAGAAACAGGACTGTCTCACACAGGGCCTGATCCTGCATAGTGCTGAGCAGCATCTTCTCCCACTGACTCCCACCCTCGCACCTGGCAGAATCAACCCCCACCCTCTCTTCTTCCACCACCTCCCATTCAGGACCATTAACCTTTTCAAAGAGGTGCATTTGATGGGGCGACAGTCAGCGCTGGCAGTTCCTAATGGATTCTGTTAGTTGCCGGGTTTGCTAGAGCTGCCTGTGATGCTGTCCAGGCCAATTTGAAAAGCAAGGCCAAATACAAGCGATATTTTAATTAGGAGGAGAAGGCGGAATGGATCTGAAAGAAAAGCCTCCCGGTTCAGTGCTGTGCCCCAGGAAAGCCCTCTCTAGGTGAATGCAGATTGCACTTCAGAGGGTAGTTTGGTTTGAAACTGGAGGTCACTTAGTTCCTGGAAGAGGTAGGAATGGGCACTTGGCTGGGCTTGCGGGATCAGTAATGGGTGATCGTAGTCCCTTGCACTGCATCTTAGCAGTGCAAAGGATTTGAAAACAAACCACAGCTAGCGATTCCTCCAACACAGAGTAGTTGGGCCTGGAGCCACCTCCGATGCCCTGGGCTGAATCGTGCTCTGGTGGTTCCTTGAAGATGCTGCCAAAGCACAACTAGCCCCAGGAACTGGAAATGGGAAACAGACTCCCTGATGGCCAGGGCTGGATTAAGGGGCCCTGGGCCGTCCACTTTTGTGGGGCTCCCTGGCCTGTAGCCCTGGTCCCCTACCACAGTGGCCTTGAGGTGGGGTGGGGCAGGCTGCCCCCTCTGCCCCCAGGCCGGCTGGCCTGCAGGGTGGCCTTTGGTGTGGCCCTCTAGGGCCAAGAGCTCTATTGGGCCACTGCCCTGGGGACCATGGGGGTCCAGCCGTGCCAGCCTGAGCTGCAGGGGCCCCGGCGATGGTGGCCTGATAGCCTTGGCATGGTCCTCCATTGCCAGAGTCACCCAGCACACCGGCCAGCTTGGTCCCAGAGCACAGCAGACGTGAGCTGGCCTGCTTTACCCCAAGGGCGGAGCAGCCAGCCCGGATGTGGGACAGGGACACTGCAGCCTGCCACAGCCTCTGGCCTCAGCCCCCAACCCCAGACCCCCAGCACTGCACCCTGAAGGGCTGGATGAGCAGGGACTTTAGGGGCTGCAGCCGACAGCCATCCCTCGGATAGGGGGATGTAGCCCCCAAACCCCTGTGTTAATCCAGTCCTGCCGATGGCTCGCCAACAAAACTTTGCTTCTCCCAGCTGGGTGCAGCCAAAGGGCTGGGCCAGAGACTCTAAGCTGCCAGTTTGAAACAACTGAAAATGGTTCCTACTCGGGGGCCATGCAGCAAAAAGAGCTTGTCAGCCTCAGTCAAGTTTCCAGTGCATCAGCATCCATGCTACAAACTCAGGACTGGTACCCGTAGTGCCTTACAGCCTCAGTCTTTGTTCAGGATCCCATTGTGCTAGGCATCGTTCAAACACAGAACCAAAGACTTCAGGATAAGACAAGCAATATCAAACAGATAGAGACAGACAATGAAGTACAAGAAAACAAGATGATGTTGGTCACCGTGATAGACCATGGTCTCAGCACAATGGCATCCAACTTTCCATCAACTTTTGTTCACTCCAAAGAGTGTTCTTTAAAAGGAAAAAGAATATTTGTTTCAGCTGCCTTTTCTTCTCTGAAATCTTGTGTCCAGAGCTCATCATTCAGTCTAAACACCCAATCCACAAGTAATAGAGTTTGTAGTTAGAAAAAACAACATGGACGTAAGATGATTTTTTTTTTTTTTTTTAGTCCAGCCATAAATGAGACTCTGGATAATGACAAGTCTCTGAAAAAAATCCCGGAGCCTACAGATTCGGTATTGGGCTTATAGACACGTTGGCATAAATGCCATGTACACAAGGGCACACATTGACTTTAAAGCCATCTCACCAGTTGAGACAGATTCCTGCTAATACCCAGAAGAGTTGGTTGCATTAGAAACTCCCCCGTAATTTTAAAGGATCTGATCTGCCATCAATTTTACTTACTGTAATGGTACTCTCTTCACTGGGTTTGTTCAGGTGTAAATGAGAGAATTCAGCCCAAAATCCCTAGATCTGAAATTGTGCAAGGGGCCATCCTCATCTGAGAAATAGCAGAGTCACAGGCCTTCATAGCATCATAACCTTGGAGGAATAAAGGTGTAGTCCCAGTGTTGCCCATACCCCTCCCTGGGAGATACGCTGTAAAAACAGAGGTCAGGTCTGGCAAATAGCTTTCAGGAGGATTTTAACTGGGCTTTGTGATTGCAATCAGAGTTAAAGGCAGAGCAGGACTATTTGTGGAAGGATGTATGCATAAAATCACCTTATCGCTGCATTACAGCTTGTATGTAAAACAAAAAAAAAGGGGGGGGGAATCAAAGGTTTCAGAGAATGTTAAATTTATCTGGAAATGGGAACTGTAGTATAAAGTGAGGCAATTTATGAGGGTTTTTAAAATCTTTTTACCCACCCTCTCTCAGGCAAACTCCCAGTGGCTTCTGTGCTTGGAGTAACGACCCTGATGTGCTGCTCCCATTCACCAGCGTCATCTGACTGAAACAACTGCACTGAAATCAGTGGTGTTACAGTGTTGTAAATCACTCTGCAAGCCCTTTACTCTGAGGCTGATGTCCGTTGTCCTGCCTCGTGTGCTGTCATTTACACCTGTGCGAAGAGAATGTAAAATGCTGTTGAATCAGAATCTCAGCATCTCATACTCCACTAAAACAGGTGTCAGGACTGCAAAAGGAGCAGGTCAGAGGAGAATCGACCCCCTTGTCTGTGCTACCTGTCATCCCAAACAATCTCAGGGCACTTCATCCTTTTTATCCATCACTGAAATGCAGCCACCTCTGGGTGGAAATGTGGCAACTGGGACTGGCTTTACATTTGAGATGTCATTCCTCCCTGACATCCAGCTCATTTTATTCTTTTCTCTTTAGGCTTTGTTCAGCCAAGACATTTATTGAATCACTCCAATGGGTCCAATACTAATAATTTTTTCACAGTTTTTAAAGAAAAAGGAATTAGTCATTAGGGTTTTTATGTGTTGTATTTTTAGTGGGTAATCTTATGTACTTTATTACGTTGACTTTGCTTTTTCTCATGCAGTAGGGTGAGCCGTTGAAAGTGGGAACCAAGTCATATGTATTTAGGTCTGTGTGGGACAGAATGTGCATAAATGTGGGCAACAGGACGAAGGATGTACGAATCTGTGCAAGTCAAGTTCCAAAGGGGTAGCCGTGTCAGTCTAGTTCAGCAAAGCAAACCAGGAGTCTTGTGGCACTTTTGAAGACTTTGTAAGTCTTTCTAAGTGCCATGAGGCTCCTTGTTTCTGCAAGTCAAGTATCTAAAGCAAACACTGCCTGTAGGTTTCCATTAAACTGATTGGGGGAAGGGGTCAAGCCTAAGAGACAAGGGCATGAAGCGATTCCCAGAGCATTCACAAACCTGAATGTCTTCTAAATCCAGACGTTTCAGTCGATGATTTTGGCTTGGCCTATTTTGGGCCTCATCCACTCCCAGTGCCTGTAACAGGAGTCGTATCGGGTTTTTGCAGGGTGGATCAAGATTCAAACTGCCCCAACGTCCAGTGGTTGTACTGTGTTGGTTACAGCCCATATCTAAAGTCTCCCTGCTCTCTGGGAGTTGGGAAGTGCTGTGAAAAACTACTTGCCGTTTATTGCCGAGTTTGTCATTGCTATCAATCCTTTCTCTGTGAGCTTTGAACTGCACTAGGTCACTTCCAGCTCGTGTTGCTAGACTCTGGGATTACTCAGGCAAATCCAATCCCTGAAAAGAGTAGGTTTGCACCACAAGGCGTTTTTCCATTTTCAGATCCCTTCCCAGATCTCATTGTGATGCACTGATGAAGGGCCACTTCCAAACACTCCTTCCCAGCCTCTCCAGCCTACACAAAACAATGCTGTCTCATCCTAAGTCATTATGTGCTAATGCTGTCGAGAATAATTCGGTGGAAGAAATATATTACATATCTGAGGAGACAATGGTAATGAGATTGTATTTCCCATTATCCCACCATTCCCCCACAAAATAAAGTCCCCCTCCTACCCTCTCTTTTTTCTTTTTTTTTTTTTTTTTGCTCATCTTTATATCTGTGCATTAGCAGGGCTCCAATCCCTTAAGTTATTTCCCACTTCTTCATAAAAGCTTAAATCTTTTTAAAAGGCTGTTTGTTTTCACTGAAAAATTTCAGTCAATACATTTGCCCTCTCACTCCAAACAGACCCATTTTTAACAAAAAATCTGCAGCCAGGCTTTCTGCACTAAAAAAATAAATCTCAATTTGCTGTATCATGCTTGATCTCTGGGCTTCGAATTGCTGGTTTTTGTACTGAGCTCGGTCAAAACATTTTACACATGGAAGCATGGCTACTTCTTGGAGGCTGTAAGTAACTTTAAAGATACAGGCTTCACAGCCCATCATCCTCTTCCTTCGAATAAACTTTCTGAAAGAGGGAAGGCTGGGGGCAGCAACTGGTTCATGAGGACAAACTTTCTTCTTGAACATTTTGCTCACTGCGGGAGCTGATATGACCTTGGTATTGAAGGCCAGTTCCAAAACCCATTGAAGTCAGCATAAACCTTTCCATGGACTTTGATGGATTTTGGATCAGAGCCTTAAATAGTAAACTTCTTATGGTTTAACCCAGCTAATGACCCTTTCTCTGTAGCCTTTTCAGCTCTGTGGCACCAGGCTGATTTTATTGAGGCAATTTCATAGATTAATAGATTTTAAATCCAGAAGGGACCATTATGATCATATAGTTTGTCCTCCTGTATAACACAAGCCATAGGACTTTTCTGCGTTAGTTCCTGCTCCAAGTGTAATAACTGAGTATGAACTAGAGCATAATTTTTTAAGAAAAATATTTAATTTTGGTGTAAAATTTTCTACTGATGGAACATCTACCAGAACCCTATATAACTTGTTCCAAATGGTTAATTACCCTCACTGTTAAAACTTGGAGCCATATTTCTAGTCTGACTTTGTCGAGCTTTGGCTTTCAGTAATTGGATCTTTTTGTATCTTTGGTGGAGTGAAGAACCCTCAGAATTGTCAAATTTTTGTTCCCCATGTAGCTGCTTAGAGACAGTAATCAACTTTCAACCATCTGTCTAATATACTATGTCAAGGCTGGTTCCTCACTCTAGCACATCAAGTACAGAAGATGGGGGCCTGCAAAAGGCCTTAAAACCATTGCTCTAAAGGCCTGTCTAAAACTCTCCAAGGCTACCAGTTTTCTGGGCCTGGAATAGTATTGCTGCCACTACCCAAATGCAAAACCTCTTTGAAAACCCAGGAAGACACACTTGGGAATTCCTTCCTGCAAGGTACCCTTAATTGCTTTTTTTCATCCCTGAGGAGAGTGATTGAACCCCAGCTGTGATACAAGCTGAAAATGGGACTGAATCCCCTTTAGGTAGTTGACTGTATGGTCTAAAGTATGTGCACACAGAACCTCTTTTAGGACACAGAACCAGAGTTTATTTTAAAAGGATAAATTTTCTTTAAGAAGAACAGCTTAGAGAAAACAGTGGTTTCTCTGGGATGTAAGTTGGGTAGTTGTAGAATAGTGGCAAGTGGGGTACATGTGCTCAGCATAGGAGAATCCGAAAAAGAACAAAACCAAAGAAATAAGCTGAATGTCTAGCTGAACATTCCCTGTTCTACTCATGCATGGTTGGTTACAGATTTGAGCCCAGTTTTCTTGCCAATCCTTCCCTAGTATATTTCCAAACACTGGTCATAAGCAGAAGAAAATTGTCATGGCTGAATTTTCACATCAGTTTGCTTACCTATCCCCACCCCCTTTCTTTTTGGGCATCATACAATATCAACTCTGTAATTTTCACTAATTGTGAAAAGGGCTGTGGTAGGTTAACCCACAAGGATTTCTTTTCAGATATAAGAAGTGATGTGAATTGAGTAAGATAAAGATCAGAACCATTGCAAATAACTAGAATGGACTTATTCTAACACCTTCAGGTCTGCATAAAAACATATTCCCGCAGTTTTATGTGAGTTCATCTCCACAACCTACCTGTGTACAGTGGGCGGATTTATTTCTTGATGGTGACTCATGAAGTTGCCATGCTCAGGTTTTAGACAGATTACTTAACACTGTAATGTGGGCCAGTTTCTAGAGAGAAGTTGAAGAAACATGCATTAAAATCTAATGGTGCTGTTACTCACCCTCTATGGTGGTTAATATGCAGCTGAAGATGTGGTTCCCACCTTCATCCCTTACATCAGTGTTTCTTGACGATTAATAGACCGGCAAACAACTTAAGGTATGAATTACTTTAAGCAGAACCACTGATGAAAACGTCTTCTAGAAAGCTGATACCAGTGGCAGGAGATTTGAAATGCCCCATCCTCAGCAAAGCTTCCAGGCATGCACCGGTGTTCACTGCTGAGAGCTTGGAAGCTTTGCTGCAGCTGGGGCATTTTAAATTGTTCCTTCCCCTCTCCCCATTCAGACCCGCCTCCCTATGGGGAGGGATTGGGGGAGGTCACAGAACAGCTGCCCCATGTCTACGGAGCACCAGTTGAGAAACATAGCCTCATATAACCCCTGAAGAACATGCATAGCAGGAGGGAGAAAACATTTTTCTGCTTTGTTTCTGCTACCCCAGGCCTGATTCACAATCACACTAAGACCCCCTTTATACCATACTAACAGTATATAGGGCCTGAAACTGGCTTGAAATAAAACTAGGTGATTTTTTTGCTTGGCAAAATAGCAAAAAAAAAATGCATTTTTCGAGGCATTGATGATCACTGGAAAAAAAAATTGGAAATGTCAAAACATTTTGTTTTCACATTTTCAAAACCAACACTATTGTGATTTTGTTTTAAACCAATATTTTTGTAGCAAAATGTTATTTATGAATCAACATGAAATATTTCTTTTAACCTGAACCAAAAACAAAATGTGTTTTCATGAGAAAAGCAAAACACAAACTAACAAAAAAAAAATCAGTTTCAGTTTGAAACCAAATCACTCTTTTGGAGGGATTTTTCAATTCACTTGGTAAATTGAAAAATCAATTATTTGCTCAGTTGTGGGTCTAATGTAACTTCCAAAGTCAGAATAGACGAAGAGGCTTTTGTGTACATGAGGAATCAGGGTCTGTATATACAGAGTATTTCTGCCAACTCAGTCTCCTGTTCTGGATAAATAACACATGGCATCAGATGCCAAACTAGCCAGTCACCCTGTGGTGCATCTAGTATTATTGTGGCTGTATTTATGATTCATCTCATTATCCCTATTAAATGTTGCTTGTTTTTGCCATCATTTATTGATTTATGTACTGATTTAAGCATTACTCACTTGCTTTGTGTACATGGTAACAATTCATAATCACTGAAGATTCTCCTTAGGAGAAAAGCACATGTTGTTAGATTATACATAATTCCTTCCTATACGCTGAGAAGGCCAAGTGAGAGCTAGATTATGGTCTGCTATGTGCAAGTGCAGACGGAAAGTGTGCCTGGTGAGACAGCAGCCACGACCTTCATTCCTGTGCTCCCGCCACAGCAGAGGAGGGCTTTGTGAGGTGCAGAGCCATGCTTTACCCTCTCTTCCCCAGGGTCCCCCATTCCCTCCAGTCCCTCTGTGCCACCACTCCCAATGCTGGGGGGTGCCACCGGCTGGTTCTGTCTAGTCCATAATGAGGATGGAGGACGTATTCTTTTCAGGGGTGGCCAAACTTAAGGAACTCAAGAGCCACACAAGTTGATTATTAAACCTTCAAGAGCCGCCCTGAGGCATATAGGCATATACTTTTACCTACTAAATTGATTTGCTGACGTTCTTCCACGAGCCACACTTTTTCATTCAAAAGCCACAAGTGGCTCCCGAGCTGCAGTTTGGCCACGCCTGATTTAAATGATTCCATGGAGAACAGGGTGTGCTATTTATAATATACCACCTGTACCACTTCTAAGACTACGCTCTCCAAGGACTTGATTCCAGAGATGCTGGAAATTGTAGAAGCCCGGGGAATTTACAAGTCTCTGATTATCCAAGGAGAGCTGCAGGCAACTTCTCTTATAACTTCTTCTACCACAGTCACTCTCTTTAAGAAAGGGGAATGAAAACCCGAAGCTGAGTCAGCGAGTAATCACTGAGCTAAGGAAACAGATCCAGGGCCGGATTAAGACATTCTGAGGCCCTAAGCTATGTCAAGATTCAGAGGAGGCCCATACCGTAAAAATAAGGAGGAAAAGGTGTATTACATTACAACAGAAAGGGTAATGAAACATAAATAATAAACTGACCTATTGTCTCCTCTTAAGGTCTGAGGTGAGGTTGAGCAAGCTGTGGATGATGAGTAGTCCAGCAGTCCTGGAAGGGAAATTGATGGGATTGGGTGTGGATTGAGATGGGGAGGTCAAAGTTCAGAATTCTGGTGGTAGATTTTATAGGAAAGGTTATTTAAGACAAAGCAATTTCAGTTATGATAAATCAACTTAGTTATTTCTGACATATTTAGAGGCCCCTCATAATGTGAGGCCCTAAGCCATGGTTTACTTGGTTCATGCCTAAATCCTGCACTGAGCAGATCTGAGGAACAGAAAAGAACCAGTTTTGCTTCTGTGTTTTGTTTTGATGACCATGCATGTGCTCCACTCCTGGCTGGCACCAGAGACAGAGAACTTGGAAATGTACCTACTGTGATACCACTTATTGGGAGACAGCCACCTCCATTGGTATGTCCAGCTTGACCAGATGCAGGAAGTGTCTAGATTCATAGGGACTAAACCTAGATGGGACAATTATGATCATCTAGTCTGACCTCCTGCGTAACCCATGCCAGAGAATTACCAGTAATTCCCCCATCATGCCAGTATCACCCAGTAATTCCCACATAATGCACGTATCTTGTGGCTGAGCTAGACCATATTCTTAGAAAGACATCCATCCAGCCTTGGTTTAAAGTGCCAGAACTCACCCAAAAGCCTTTTTGAGATGTGTGGACACAGGAGGTTCAGAAATATAGCCATCTGAAGCTTTTAGGGTGCTTTCCCAAGCTGACGACCCAGGCTTGTTCCTTCCACTAATCATTGGGAGTTTTGCCATAAGCCTCGGTGGAAAAAGGCTAGGCCTCCAAATCTCTGCCCTATTAACAACTTACCACGCTGCTAATGATTTTTGTATCTCAGATTTAAATACAACATACATAAGCCTGTGATCAGCCACTGTTTATCTTTCTTCCCAGAAGCAGCCTTTGTGGGGGAGAATGTATTGTTTTGCCCAGAAAATCAGCACTCGCTATTCAAGTTTTCACAGGTGTGCGTGGTACATGTGGATGGCTTGAAAAGAAAAGCTCACATGACACTATCTATCCCAAAATTCCCAGTCTTCGTCATTATATCTTCTGTGTATCTCCATCAGATCAGTCCGTGGAAACTCAGGATCAGTGATCAAAGAGTAATTTCAGCCCCATGGTAACAATAGGAACAAACAAGTGAAAGGAGGAGAAAACAGTGCTAATAAATTATAACACCAGGGTTGATCCAGCCTAGCACAATATAATGCTGTGCTTTAAAGCTGGCTAATGACATTTTCTGGTAGTATTCTCATTTAGAAAGGCAGTCAGAAGTGGCTTCTATCCATTGATGGGTGGGCTTCTAAATGTATGTTAAAACTGCATCCATACCGCTGAGATAACAGGAAACTGACATTACCCTCGCTCCCCACAGTGATCTGGAATCGGGAAAACAATAAAAAAGTTGCCATCTTTTTATAAACACTATGATTTTCAAGACTTTGTGTAGGATTCAGTGTTGTCTGAAAGAGAGAAGGTGCCAGTTTCTTATTGGAGCTACTGAAAAGATTAATCTTTCTTTCTCAGTGCATCTCATTTTTCTCCCCTCCTGCCCCGTCCCTTTCTTTAGGGTAGCTTAGATGAGTGTGTCTGAAACAAAAAGCATAGATGGATCTGGCAAGTGCCTCTGGACTGGAAGGTCATTGTTTTAAATCCTGCTGGGGACTAAACTTGGATGAATTCCATAAACTAATAACGCAGCACAGTGTTTCAAATTGATAGAGGTGCTGTCCTCTAGATGAGACATAAAAACAGAACTGTGATCTGCTTGGCAGAGACCCCACAGGATTTATCAAAGAGGAACAGGGGCTGCTAAATGGTGTGCCCTTGTCAAATCCTCCTCATCACTGAAGCTGCACTTCCTGGTCCAAAGAAGTGACACTGGACCTTATGAAAATGAGATGCAAACTTGAAGGAGCCTCCCTGCTTCGAATTATTTAATGCCATTTGCTGGGCTTTATGGGTAGGGAAAGAGAGAGAATCCACATGCCTGGAAGTGGAATGACCCTGAATTTCTAAAGGCAAAACAAAAGCTGACGGATGCTGTCTCTGTGCTCTGCGGTAGTGACATTATTAAATGATCAGTGAGCTATTAAAGAGCCATCACTTAGTTTCTCCCCTAACGACTTGTACTGCTAACTGGTTTCCAAATTGAGAATTTTATTGCAGCCTGGTGCAGACAAAGCAAGTCTGGGGGCTGCGATTGCAGCAAATCGTTTTAAGTAGGCAGGCACACAACAGGAGCAGCAAATCTTGAGCAAAATCAAGTCAGTGTGTTTCTCCAGTTGCCTAGATGTTCCAGTGATGGGTGTCTTAGAAATGTGAGTAGTAATAAATAGTAAGAATGCTAGGGCATTTCAGTTGCTTCAAGTTTAGGTCCATACCTTAATCTCCTGTATCTCCAAAATTTGGCAGTGAATGTGAGAAAAACAGACCCACTCCCACATTTTCTCCAGCATGCTGCTTCTATTCAGGCTGGATGTGCTCAGACAACAGCCTTTCTCGTGTTACTTTTGCACTCTTGCTTCTCATCCCAGCCAGAACTAGGGAGCACAGAGGTGACCAAAATTGAAGCATAAAGCTTTGCAATGGACTTTCAAGGAAGTTTGTGGAATCCCCATCATAGGTGTTTTTTAAAAACAGTTTGGGATACCAGAGACCTGATGGGGGGTGGGCTCTGTTTACTTCAGTCTCCCACAGCACAGGGAGATGACTTCTCAACATCCTTTCCTTTCCAACATTTTTATGATTCTGTGCGGTAAAAGGTAGAGATTCATCCCAACATTTTGGAACACCAGAAACAATCTGGGTTGGTTTTTTTTTTCACTCTAGATACCTTCCATTAAAGTCTTACTAAGGGCAAACTGCATGACCCGCCTCTGCTGAAAACACAGGGGTTATTTCTCATCACGCATACAGTAGTTTTACTCCAGTGTGCTCCTGATGCGCAGTGGGGTGGGAGCAGAATCCAGACCCTCGTTGCATTTTGAACAGAGCTAATGTCATCATTTTGACTTGGCTTTTCTCACAAAGGCCTTTACATACATGTTATGAACTAATCTAGGTACGTTCTTTCCGGCTGGCCAGGTGGGCATTGTGAGAGATTGTCATTGCTGTTTTAGGCTATGCCTTAGAGTGCTCAGGTAAGTCTACTTAATAAGGTCGTCTTAGAGTCCCCATTTGTTTAAGTCAACTTTATAAAGTCGACTTAATCCAGGGGACCCATTTAAAGTTGACCTCATAAGAATTGGCTTTATTAAGTTGACTTTAATGGTCACATTTTGTAAAGTCGACTTAACCCTTGAAGTCAACTTTAAGATTGAGAGTTATTAAGTCAACTTAAGCAAGTGATTAAGTCGACTTAATGAACTCCAAATGTGGCCCCGGAGTTGCTTAAGTGACTTAAGGCTGGTTAAGTTGACTTAAACCTTTGGTGTAGTAGATATACCCTTTATGGCTACCTGTGCCCACCTGTGAGGGGCTCAGGTAATTTGTTGAGGGAGCCATATAAATACCTAGGTAGACAGATCTAGTATCTTGATGATGCGATAGGCAGTCAGAATAAGGTGGGGACTGGATGTCTCAGCCGATGATAAAATATATAGCTTTTTATCTGTAGGCTGCTGATCTGAATCCAAATAGGTGATTGAGGTTGTTTCCACTGAACAGCTGTTCAGTGTTCACTGGAACAGACTGATGATATCCAGGACAGACCTTATGGAATTAAGAGAAATTAAACCTTACTGAATTAGACTTAGTGTTTTGGGGGCTGTTGTATTAGAAATGTAATTGTTTAGGTGTTCTTGTAGGATTATTTGTAACTTTTCTAGGGATTTGACTGATGCAAATGTTAGGAACTTCAGAGAATTGTTTGGGTAATACATGAGAAAGAAGTCTCCTAGGATGTACATAGGACGCCTTCTGAAGCTACAACTTAGGGAGAGAGAGACCCTTTGTCTACTAATTACTTACTCCTGGGACTCTAAAGATCCAAGGTCCCATGAACTATATAAAGGATGAACTAAACTCTCCCTGAGAGTAATAGCTGCGCGATCTGAGGCTGTGACCACAGAGGAAGCCCTGGGGAGGAGCGGGAGGGCAGGCATAGTTCAAAGATTTACCTGACAGTCCATGTTGGAGATGGTTGGGAGTGATCTCTGGTAAGCCTATTAGTATGTGTGCATGCTCTTTATTGTTTTTAATGCTTTTTCTTAGTAGTGCTTTTACCTTAACAATAAAAAAGGCTTCCAGAGGAAGCATTGGTTAGTAACTTATGATCAGAGCCATCCCTAAGGGGGCGAGAGGGGTGATTGCCCCAGGCTCCATGGTTCAGTGGGCCCTTTGCTGCCCCCCATGGCCACGCTGTCCCCCACGCCACCCTGCTGTCTTCAGCGGGACGCCAAAGGCAGCAGTGGTGGGGCGAGAACGCAGAACCTGGCCTCTGGGCTGACCTGCCTCCCTCAGGGTGGAACAGCCAATCCAGAGGCTGGACTCTGCTTTCGTGCCCCGCCTCTGGACCAGGTGCTCCATGCTGGGGGCAAGGATGGCTGGCCCAGAGCTGGGGTGAGAGCGTGGGGCCTGACCTCTAGGCCAGCCCACCCCATGCCCCCAAGCACAGGGGGCCCCTCTCAGGGTGATTGCCTGTGTCCTGCTCCCACCTCTGGATAGCCCTGGGGGCGTTCAGTGCTGGGGAGAGCATGGGCTGGAGGCCACCCTCCCTGCACTGCTCTATGCAGCGTTTCATGCCTGCCCCACCTCCAGCCAGCTGGTGCACCCTGGGGGGCGGGGGGGGGGAACGTAGGCCAGCATGTGGCCACTGCTTTGCTATGAGAAAATTAGTGTAGCTGCAGTGCAAGGTAAGTTTTGTTGCATTCTGACTACATATTTTGGGGACCTCCCCCTGCATATGTGCATGGAAGCATGAGGTTAGAAAGTCAGAAGATCCAACTTGTATTGCATTGCAGCTGTACAAGGCTGACTGTTACACACACAATAAGACCCCCACAGCACATGCATACACAGATTTATTCTGCACATATTGGGGATGTAGCCAAACCTGATTTTCTGGCAAGGACTGTGATTGCCTTGGGTGGGACCAGACCACTTCCAGCTTCCGGTCATGTGCATTCAAAGTGGGTGGGCCCTGGCCCACCCACACCTTCCCATAGCTACACCACTGGTGCATATCACCATTTCTGATTGTCCTGGGCAATGTAACAAAGTCCATCAGGTACGCAGTATAGATGCCAAGGGCCTGTGAAAATTTAAGATTAATAATATTAGCATAAAATTCTGTTGGGGAGGCCTGCAAAATAGACATTCAATAGATGCGGTGGAGCCACTTAAAATTCTACCAGGCAATGCAATGAAAACTACACAGGAGGGACCCAGTGCAGCACCGGCTGCAATTCTGAACAGTCATCCAGGGTCATCTACTACTGTTAGACCTTAGCTAAATTACCAAGGCTCTAAGGATCACATCTGTTTATAACATTTCTCAGTTTTCAGCCAGAGCCAAAACTTTAGATTACTCTGTATTAGTCTTTTCCTCTTTTTGGAGAAAAAAAAAAATAATGAACAGAGATCTCACCATGCTGTATAAACCTGATGTCTGAAACTCATTTGTTTTGATATCCCTAATGCTAGTGGGCGGATAATAAAAGCTTCATTTAGAAGCTGGCATCTTTGTACAAGCTGCTTGAAAACCTCTGACACCTTGCAATTCTGGAATTTCCTTCTAATGGAAGCACCAGCGGATAACTGATATTTTAAAAAATAAAACAGAAATAGATTGATTTTCCTAAACTGACAAAGGACAATGACACAAAGCAACTAAAATGGTAGGAGTGTTGTGGTCAATTTAGATTTATCAGATTACATGCAGTGAGTTGCCACCTGGTTCCCCACTCATATATGTTGTAACTGCCACGGAAACAATGATTGGTGTCATGGGCCAATGGACACCTCCGAAAAACGTGCAGAATAGAATTTAGATTTTTTTAAATATATATAGTGTTTTGACTTTGATTATCCACATGTGCCTGAAGGATACCAGCAGGGCATAATTACATAGGCAGACACCGCCGTCTTTATCTCCTCAGCATAATTTCATACAGCAGTGCCATTGTTAATGAAATCCGCTTCATTCATTATGGGTGAAATTCACTGGTTTTGAGGGCAATGCAAGGTACTGGATAGGCCTTGTGCTGACTCTCAGCACAGGACTGCAATTTACCCAACAGTCCCATTTCATTTTGAGAATGACCCTAGGTTGTTTAACTTTTCCCTGGTCAGTCACTTCAGTCAAACTGCAAAACAGTGGGCTAGCTTTAACATCTCAGCTAGATGAACAGGACCTCTGATAGTGCAGCATCTAATTGAACTGGACTTTAGAACTGGCATTAGGCAAGAACCACAGCGATTAGAGACAGTATCGGCACGTAATGTTATTTTATTCAATGCCTTTCCCCCTTTTCCCCTCCATTTTCAAATCCAACTCCTAGCTCATGAATTACAAGCAGAACAAAGTATTTCTTTCCTCCTCCAGCAGGTGTGCGCAGTTCAAGATTGGCCCAATCAAGGAGGGTTTCAAAAGGCTACTATTCTGCTCCCAACTCTGAGACTGGGTGCTGAACCACTGGAGGCATGCACCACACTGTTGAGATGCTGGCTGTTTTCTTGCAGAAGGATTCTTGGGACCCAGAGAAACAAGTTAATATGCATCGTGCCTGATTAAACTTCATGGGTATTTACTTTCACTTGAGAGATGGAAGTATGCTGAGATCCCGTGGCATTCGCGAGGGAAATCAGAGGGGCCTGTTTCTTTCCTTTTATGATTTCATGCAACATATTTTTTACCTATGAAAACAAGTAGTAAACCAGAAGACACTTACTGTAGCTGCTGACCTAAGTTATTTTGTTGACCCTGCCTTCAAGCTTTCAGCACTGTGGGATGGTTAATGTAAAACTTGCTCATGCATCAAATAACAGTAATTTACCTTTACACTCTGCTTCTTCCCCCCAATCCTCTTCAGAGCTGTTTCTTAATGTAAAAACTCACAGATATGAAGTTAGGGAGAAACGTGGCCAGAACATTCCTAGATTACTACCGGCTAAACACCATAGTGGAGAGACCGCTGGTACCTATTCCCAACACACGGTAGGTCAGAAAGCGATGTTGCCTTTGTTCATTTAAATTTCTCTTGCTTTAGCAGGGTTATATCCTTTAATACCCTTCCTGACTAAACGTCACTGGTACCTACAGGACTGTGGCTTTAGAACAAGAGTAAGAGTCTTGTTTTAATTGTTTCTGATTTTATTGAAATTTCTTTTTTAAACCAAGCAGCTAAGATCTGAAAAATACCTGCATTATACTTAAAATAACATTGAAGGGGGCTTTTTGAGGTATCACACTCGATTCTTCTCAGATGCTGTACACCAGTCAATTGCAGCCTTTTCAATGGACTTATTTCTAATTTATGCCAGTGGGAGAGACAGGAGACTCCAGCCTGCTGTATTTTAAATACCTTTCATTCTGGAAATGAAATCATGCATGCTCAGAGGGAAAGGCTGGCTTGGCAGGCCCTGTTTCTCCTCCAGCCAAATCTGGCATGGGCAGCAATGTGATAGATTCCCCACAGTATCTACCAGCAAGCCTCCATCCTGAATGAAGGGATCACCTCAAACAGTAAAGGAGAGGCTAACTTTCCAGGCCCATGTGGTGCTAAGCTTCTCTGCTGATGCAGGGGGCTCATCTGGCAGTTGTGAATGGTCCCATGTGTTAGTTGTGTGTAAAATTAATCATGTATGTGTGTATGGTGTTGCGGGCATAGGGTCCAGTTGTAGTGACAAAGACACATGTCCATTTGGAAATCAATTGAGACCACAACATGTGGCAGCATGATCTAAAGAGGGGATGAGCAGAGGTTTTGAAGTCCCTAGTTTCTTAGCTCTGGCACAGGCCTGCTGTATAGCCTTGGAGAATTAACCTCACCTTTCTGCACCTCAGGATACATCTGCCCTTAGAGCTAAAGATGTAAATCCTAACTCAAGGAGACATATGGACTGACACTAGCTCTTATTGACTTAGCACGCTAAAAATGTCGTGTCTCTGTGGCGGCATGATCCACAAGAAGGATCAGCTACCCCAAGCACTCTCCCGTGCAAGCTGTCAGGCACGTACCGGGAGTGGTTCACCCCTTCCACCGCTCACATTGTGGCGGTTACATTTCTGTTTGCAGGGGATGAGCTCAATCAGAGCTAGCGCAGGTATGTCTCCTTGAGTTGGAAATTACACCTGCCACCAGAAGTGAAGATAGACCTTCAGTTTCACTGTGTGTGAAGCTAGGATAATGGAATTTAGCTGTCGGGGGGATTATAATAAATTCAAGGTTTGAACACACAAAGCACCATGAAAAGTGACAAGCTGACCAAGCAGCAACTGGTGTTTCTGTTTCCTGGGAATGTCTGCAATTTTGACATTTTTTTTCAATCTCATTTGGAGGGGAAAAAAAAGAATTTTGAAATTTTCTGCAAAGTTAGGTTTTTGAAAAGTTAAAATATATCAGTGCTGACTTTTTAGTTTTTTAAATTTTCTATTCTATGTATATAGAACATGAAGTATAGAACATTGAAATCTTCTGTTCCCATAAGGTTAACACTTGGTTTTGATATACTTTTAAATGAGGGTGCTGTAAGAATGTGTGTCAGTTGAGAAGAATCGGCTTTTTCAGATGGAAAAGTGATAAGTACAGTGTAGATCTGTTAACACGTGGATGTCAGGAGACAAGCCATCAGGACTGTATGTAAACAGGACCATGCTGAAAAGTCCTAAAATACTGTATCTTCTAAATAAATCCATACGCAGTGCAGCAGGTGTACCTTAACATGGGCTAGCCAGCTACCAGAACTTGATTTTGTTTAGCAAAATTAAAAATATAAATGTTAATTCATAATCAAATTTTTTAAACACAAAATATGCAAAAATACACAACAATCACTAAAACATAATAAAATGATTTAAACAACTGTAAGAGTTAATGTTTGTTTAACCATGAAAACATTGAGCATATACTTAGCACTACACTGCAGTTCTAGATACCGCATGTTAACAAGTTCTGTGTGTTAAGTTGGTAGCTTTGGGGGACATGACGCTAGGGTGTGTTAAAACAAATTCATGGGTAAACCAATCTATGCTGTATTATTATTTCAGTGTAGGCCACAGATCAGTTGTCAGAAATGATTTTGAAAACACGGCCTCTTAGTGCTCCATTTGCAGCCATTTTGGCAGATGCATATTGCCCTGGTCAGACTGTACCAGTTCTGCGGCAGTAGCTGTTTAAACAGCCTCTTTTGGCCACATTTCCCTTTCCCCACTGATGACTTTGATGTAACAGTTTTGGCCAGGATGAAGGGGGATCACCAGCTTTAAGGCTTTTAATGCTCATGTTCATCAGAGACCAGCCGGACAGGTGATGAATCTTCCTCCTCCGTTTTCCAGAAGCTGAATGTCTCTTTTCTGCCAGACTATTAATGGCTGCTGCCTCTGTATCTGGGAATCCAAGACTGTTACTACCAGCTTCCAAAGGGGCAGCTGTGTTACTCTAGTACAGCAAAAAGAATAAAGAGTCTGGTGGCATTTTTAAAGACTGATTTACCAGCTAGTAGGGTAATGCTCTTCAGTAGCACAACTCAGCTACTTTGTCGTAAGGAACCTTTGCTTATTTGTTTGTTAATTAAAGAGTTGCTGCTAGTGCTAACAGAAGCATTATAATCTTATCAAATATCTATGCCCGTCTCTATAGGCAGATGCACCTGAAGGGAAATATAGACATGTATATAATCATTTTACAGTGTCAGTTTGCTTTTTGCCCCCATAACACTCTGTTGGGTGAGGATGAGGGATTCTTTTGTCTAGACTGCAAAAATTCAGCTTATTAATTAATGCTCACCAAAAGATGTTTAGGAAATAGATTTTAAGTAATCCATGTTCTTAATGTCCTGATATCTCAGTAAATATATAAGATTTTGCTACTAAGTATACAAATGCCTTTTTTCTCTCTATCATGGGCTTATTTACTAGACATATGATCGCACCTTTCCCTCTATCCACAGAGAGAGAGAGAGGGAGGGAGAGGTGAATGAAAACGAGTATTTCTTTGAAGCTGTCATGTTAACTGTAAACTTGTTCAAGGAGAAAGTCCTAGAACTATTACAGGGAAGAGGGGTTTCGAGACTTTAATTATGCCTTGGGTAGAAAATGACAAAAGAAATGGATTTGAATCTATGAAATGGAACCAAATATCTATGTAATTGGGGCTAATTATATGGCAGAGTTATTCACTTGAACAGGACATGTTTTGCCTACAGTTTATGGAAATACATTATAAGATTACCAGGTTCTCCATACTCATGAAAGGAAGGCTGTAAAAGTTAATAAATGTGTGAAAGAAACTAATTGAATCCTTTGTGCCAGCTACTGTTCATGGAACAACTGCTATTTAAGGGAATTGGTGCTGCTGAAAGGCGGTGGATGGACAAGCCTTGAAATAACAACAGTGGATGACACGTAGTGCATCTGATCAGAGGATCTCAAAGCACCAAGAGTTAAGTGCCACTGTTCCCATCTGACAAATGGGGAATTTTCAGCACAGAAAAGGGAAATGACTTGTAATCTCTAGTAACAGAGTCCAGATTCCCTCAAACTTAATCCAGCGCCCTGGAGCAGATTGCCTAACAGTAAAAATCATCTCATTATCAACAGAGGTGACAGAGCGCAGGCAGTGAAAGGCCTTATCTACAGGTGATGGCCACCATCTTGGCCAGCACACCAGGACTTGAGCCAACAGCTTGAACTAAGTGAGGGGCTCCAACAGCTCATATCAGCAATTGACACAAAGGGACCTGTTCCAAAGGGGCAGCTGTGTTAGTTTAGTTTAGCAAAACTTTTGAAAACTAACAAAGTTATTTATCGCATCAGTTCTCATGGGTTCAATCCCATAGTACAGTCCTTCTGTTTCTTAGCACAGATGCAGTTATTCCAGACTAAAAGGGAACAGCTATCTCTCCACAAGGCATCATTGTGCCATTATCCCCATCCTCCCTCACAAGACACCAGCTCCCCCAACTCTTCAATCTCCTTTGCAACCACAAAATGTTCAAACCCAACTCCACCCTCATGTCTTTTCTCCATGCTTGCCACCCACCTTGCCCTCCCTGGCCCCTATAAACATATGCATCTGACCAGTTAGCCTTCCTCTTCCCCACGTCTGAGCATTTATCTCAGCTGTCATGGGAAGTTATCCCCAGAATTCACGGAGAATTTCTCACCAGGACTACTTTCAGGCAGTAGGTCACATCCCTGACTTCCAGACCAGCATCCCTTTCTAAACCGTAAAAACAGCCAACGATCAGTGACACCTGGGAGATAAGTAGTTCTTTTCCTAGTGCTAAGCTTCCCTTGTGAGATATGTAAAGGTGTGGTTGGCTGACCCAACCAGGGGAAAAGATTGCCTCATATCCACACTAATGAATTAAAAGCATTGCTGGAAACGCTCAACACATTATGGAGTGAGATGATGTGAGTCCTGTGACTCACTAATTAAACAAGAGGGACCTCAGAATTAGAAACCATTGGAGCAGACAACACACCAGCTTAATGTGAAGGACTGAAAAGATTTCAGAGGAATTATACCCAAGGAAAAGCTTACCTATAGCCAAAGGCTCCTACCGAAGGGTGGGTTAAATGCATACGGACCTGCAGAATACAGCTTAGAAACTCCAAAGGGGTTTATGAGAGACCTGTTGATAAAGGGAAGGTTACATGACTTCAATTCATTGGTGGGCTCTTTTCCAGAAACTCACAGATTCTGCTGCAGTTGCATTCAAGTAAAGTGCTGGATTTAGAGCCCCCTAAGTTTTATAGGCTGGTTTGCACCATCTGTTAGTAAAATTACTTGACACTCCCATTAGATGACTTAGTGGTCAGTTGCTTATAACTCTGCCAGGCTTTAATCACATGGACTGAAATTTTCCCTTTCAGGCAGAAAGTCCATTTGCTAGTGACCCAGGTATATGTCAATATGATGTCATGTGATAGGATTCATGAGTTATGGGGTGGTGTGTTTTTTTTCAAGATTGCTTAAAAAAACAAACAAATAAACAAAAAGAAAAAAACCCAAGGAAATTGCACCCAAAAACTGATGTTAAAATAATGTTAAGATTGCGAAGTTAAGCTCTCAAAGGTAGGATATGCTAGAATTAAGGTTGTCTGGGTACCTTGCATGTGTGCACCAGAATGCAGCCTTTAATTGCATCATGACAGTGTATTTTTCCACAGGATGCTTTCCTCACTCAATGCACTGGATGGACTTGCTCTGGGGATGAAGCAGGGTTGTGTTGTCTCTAGGACATGTGCACCATTTGTTGCAGAAGTTGGAAGGAGTATAGTAAGTGTGATGAGGGTTGCAATAAGAAAAGGAATGGTCTCCTGGTTAAGGCAGTTGAATGCTTCCCTAGAAAACTAGTCTATCCTTGCCTCTGCCATGTTGTTCCTACGTGATGCCAGGCCAGTTTTTTCACAGTCAGTTACTGTGCATTCCTCATTTTCTGGGTGTCCAATTTGGTACTCTAAATATGCAGAAGTGTTGAGCACTCACAAGTGTAACTGAAGCCAATAGGAGCTGCGTGTTGAACATAGAAAGTCTTATATAATGTTACGTACCCTTGAAAACCCTAGGCTTTGCAAATTTATACCCAGTATTAGTAGATGCTTTTATTCTTAGTCCCTGACCCTCAGTTCTCCTTCTGTAAAAAGAGGATGGTACCACAACATCATCTCCCAGAGGTTTGGGGAAGTATTGTTTGTGTGATGGGTGATGTAAAAAATGTGTCTTCAGGGCAGGGCTTGAATAGAGTAAAGTAAATAAGGGCTGGGGCCACGCATTTAACAATGCACAGGAAGCAAAACATTGAATAGCTGCTAAGTAGCTGGGCACTATCCATCCTGTGCACTGAATGAGTCAAGGGTCTCATGAGCAAAACAGTATGTGATCATTTAGTTAAAAAACTGTATCATAATGGTACGCACACAGCACCAGCGAAGGTTAAACAGGCTGTCTTAATCCTGGTGTTTCCTAATCTTTGAATGCTTGGCTTTGAAATCTCATTTTTTTTATAATGTTTTTTTTTTTTTTTGTCTGCACTAAATGGGCTACTGATTGTCAGTCTCAGTCTTGAGGACTCCAAGACTTGGTCACTTACTCCTCTGCACCTTGATCCAAATGTAGTAACCTCCTGGTCAAGGCAGGAAAGCCATTTGTTTCATAGGCTTTTTGGGGATGATGTTCCTGGGGAGGATGGCCATGAGCCGTGGGGACATTCCTGCACCCCTGTTTGTTTTTTCCTACCATTTTTTCCTTTGTTTATCACATTGGCCCAGATGGTATCAGAATTCTTTCTTTCTTTCTTTGAATCAACCTATTCAGAAGTCCTTGTTTATGTCTTGATGCTTCAAGTCTTGGCTAGTGAAATGCCTAATCTCTGTACTTCAAGAACCATGTCAGGATTTCTCTGGCCAGTTTTTCCACCTGCTGTGATGGTGCTTTTTGTGATCTGGACACTGATCAAATGGGCATTGGGACCAAAGCCACCAGCTTGTTTCATACAGAGCACTAAACAGCTAATTTCTTTCCTCCTCTTCATCTTTGGATGCTGTTCTTCTCTCTGCCTGTTTGACAGCATCCAGCTCTGGGAAGCCTAGCTAGCTCCTCCTCCTCTCAGTAGAATATGTTATTGGGTTTAGAAGGAGCAGTAAGTCCCAGCTCCTCTAGGGATTTAGGCTCCTAACTGCCACTGAAATCAAAGAAGTTGGGCTCGTAAATACCTTTGTGGGTCAGTGCCTAAGGGCTCCATTGTCCTTTGATCTACATGCCTACATAGGGATGTAAGGAGGAGTAAGAGCCACCTTCATACCCCTAGGTGTGCTATCCAGGCCTTGTTTCTGCATGTGCAGGAGTAGAAGTGGAGAGTGGCTAAAGGGAGCACTGTATCCCTACAGCTTCCACATGGAGCAGGTGTGCAGGGAGGACTGGGAAATGGGTGGAGCCCTGCCTCTATTCCTCCAACTCTCCAGCACATGCAGATGAGCTTGTGCGGAAAAGAGGTGGATATAATTCATGGGGGCTGCAGGCTAGCAGGAAATTATCCCTTTCCTGGGCCAGAGGGGAAACAGGGAGGGAATTACACCTCCAAGGCACCATTTCTTCCCTTTGCCACTCATGGACCAGCACTGCTTCCTGTCACCCCATGCACACGGCATGCAGCAAACCCACCATTCTAGGTTCAAGAGAGAGAAATCATTCTCTTAGGTGTTCCTGCTCAAATGTGGAGGTTTTGGAAATACAAGAGTATACAGATAACACATCCCATGTGCAATAAAATCCTCCTAAGAGCTCCTCAGGGATCAGTACACATACAGACTAAATGGTCTCAAATGCGTTTTTACAAACAAGGATGGAATGGATCAGATGGGGAACCTCTAGCACCAACCCATTCCATATTTTTCATGATCCAATATGAATATATATTCACACACCAACTTACATGTCACCAGACAGAAGCTAGAGGAGCAGGGCAGAGTGTGGTAAATCATGCGGCTGGTATCCTAATGCTGCTAATAAAAGGTATAGGAGAGTTGGGAGTGAGCTCATACGCACCATAGAGGGAAATGCATGTGGGCGCCCCCACAGGTCAAACTTCGATGTATGTTACATTGGGCTAAATCTGAACAATTCTGTTTTCTCCAGAGGACTAACTTCTAATTTATACTGGGGCAAGATCAGAATTTGGCCATTAGACATGAGCCCTTCGTTATTGAAAGAGATGAGGATGGGGTGTCCTTTGCCTGGCTGCCCCACTTCAGCAGGGGCCTGACACAATAAAAAGTCATAGTTTGCCTGCCAAATGGATATATTAATTGAAAAACAGGTTTTCTGGACCATTGAGTGAATTCAATTTAAATTAAATTCCTCCTTAGACTAGAAACACTCAAGTAAAGGATACAGGTTTCTGTATCTGCTGACGGAAAACTGGCTCCGATTCCAGATTTACATTTCACCAGTGCTAAATGCCCATGGCCGCTAAGTCTTGTCTGTGTTCAGCTTGCTTGAATGCCTCCACTTCTTCCTTGTTAATGGGAAATGAAACTGACTTGTGATTTCAATGAGGGACTTCCTTGGAGCCCTCCTAGAGGCTGCTTCTCTTGCCTGCAGAGGGCTCTTAACCTCGTAGGGCTGTTTGTAATGTCAACAGCTCACAGTTCTCTACACAAGAGGTGCTGAGTGGACTGCAATTTAGTTCCTGAGACACTGAAAAGCATCCAGTCTGTAAAGGATATGGGCAGCGCTTCCTGCATGTCACAGACACTGTTAGATAAACAGCATATTTCTCTTCTCTCACCACCACACAGTGCTCACAAGGGTTATGTCTAGAGCGCATAGTTACGTCAATTTAACAAGTTTGACTTATAGTTGACTTTATTAAGTTGCCTTAGAGAGTTCCCATTTGTTTAAGCAGAATTTATAAAGTCGACGTAAGCCAGGGGACCCATTTAAAGTTGACTTTATTAAGTTGATTTTAAATGGGTCCCCCTGACTTAAGTCAACTTTATAAAGTTGACTTAAATGGCAATCTTGCCTTAAGTCGACTTTATTAGCCACATTTTGTTAAGTCAACTTAATAAAGTCACCTTCACCCTTAAAGTCAACTTTAAGGGTGAGAGTTATCAAGTTGACTTAAGCATGCGGTTAAGTTGTCTTAATGAAATCAAAATGTGGCCATGGAGTTGCTGAAGTCGACTTAAGCCTGGTTACGTTGACTTAAGATTCCAGTGTAGACATAGCCAAGGGGTGTGCATATGTGTGTGTGAAAAAATTACATCAATAATAGGAGAAGGAAACACAATGAATAAGAGAAGACAAATCCTTCCTCAGAATTTTCCATTAACAAATCAGGAACCCTCCCAGAAGGGGAGAACAGCAAACAGTTCTTTGGGCAGGATGGACTAGATGACCTTCTGAGCTCCGTTCGAGTCCTAATCTTCGGTGAGTCTTGTGAATTTTATTATGACATGAAAATGCTGTGGCAGGTGCAGTTTCCATTTGCTATCAAGAGGTGCGACTGACATGAATTACAAATACTCTATAGACCTGGCATGTCAGACTGTAGCCATCCTGGGATACGGTATCTTGATCGGGGCATAGCTAAGGGTGGGCCCAGATGGTTGGCCAGCAGGCCTGCCCGTCTCTGCCCACTGCAGTGCCCAGCAAAGGCATGAGCTTTGCTGCCATGAATGTGCCCTGGCTAGGAGTGGGTAGCTTCAGCTAGGCAACTGGAGCATCATCAAGAGGCCTCTGGTCACGTGCCTGGAAGCAGGACTGGCCATTCCCCACCCTGGAGACTCAAGGACGGGCCAGCAAACAGAGGCTGGCTATGCCCCTGATTATGATGCCTTGGGATAGGGCACAAACAAGCACAGAAATTATGGTTTTTGACAGTATCTGTTACCTGCGTTCTGTTCTTTTGTGATCAGACAGTACGAGCTTCATTGGTTTCTAAAATCTGCTTCAGTTTCCCAAGTAGGTCAATGTACTTTTAAAAAATTGCTGAGAATTCAAACAATTTTCATCTGATTTCCAGGGTGGCAAATTGCATTAGAAATGGACGAGCTCTTAGTTTAAAGGCAAATTATATGTTTTGCCTCAGATTAATTTTTGTTTTCCCCCCCATCTCTGTGGATAATTATAATCTGTCAGTTTACTCCTACGTGCATCTGCGCGAATCAGGCAGCTCTCGAGACTTGTAGCTGTCGCTGAAGAAAACCTTTCAGGTTTTAAAATGTGACACCTTTGCGTGGGTTCACTAAAAAGGATCCATTTACAGCGTTCTGGGAGAGTTGCCTTGCTTGGCTGGCCTCCAGCGGAGGGCTCACCAAAATACCCCATTACAACAATTACCCTGTCAAGGACTGAGAAATCAGAATCCTGGCTGGAACAATGCAGCTCTGGATGTCAAGTGCACACTAGACGCACAGAAAATACACAGGGGTAGATCATGCCTTCAGGCACTTCCCTGAGTGCTCCCAGGAGCACAGTGTAAACAGTTCCACTCCAGAAAGGCACTCATCTGTGTCATGCGCCTCTTTGTTTCCAGGAGATAGTAATTTACTGCTGGCCAGGACTATCCATTTGTAAATTACTATCCCTTCCCCACTGCTGGCTCAGTTACTCCTTAGCAACTGAGGACCTGGAATCAAAGCTCCAGCTCTCCTTGCTCCTCTCACCAACTCCTTTCCCCCCAGGAGGAGTTTTTACTATACTTTTGTGCAGGTGGGGGGCTCACAGAGGAAGCTCATGTGAAGCCGAGGTTCTGAACACTGTGAGATCAGATTATCGACTGGTGTGTGCGTGGAGATCTGAGAGGGCAGACTCCAAAGCAGTAAAGTCCAAACTGGTTTCACGCAACTAGTTTCAAAGAACTGTTTTTATGAGACTCTGTCACAATGGTCAAAGTGACAGTCTAGCGCAGACTTTAGTTTTACAACATATGCACCTAGACCTCTGTATATTTCGCCAGCATGGGATGGAGGGAGACAGAGGGGCACCAGCCACGTAGAAGGGTGGTGCCAGTGGCAGAAGGAGAAGCACTTGCAAGCAGAGGTGCACGGAAGTTTGTAACTGGCCCTTTTTTGGGTGAAAAATGCAGGTTTGGGTAGACTGACTTATTTCGCAGCATCAGGTCAATTTCACCAAACAGTTTCAGTTCAAATAAATGCGATAAAATCATAACATTTTGGTTCATTGTTTTCAAAATGAAACTTTTGTTCTAAATGACTTCTTGTTTTGAAATTTCTTTCCTTTAAAAAAAATTTTGAAATCTGTTAGTCTTTAAGGTGCCATGGGCAGGGGTGTCGCTGCCGCCTGGCACACGGGGCAGGTGCCCTGAGTCCTGGCACCAGTGCCCTGAATGGCTGGCATGCCCCTTGCCTTGTCCAGCCCCAGCCCTGGCTGGGTATCCAGGTCCAGGCCAGCCGTGGTGGTGCCTGCCTCTCCTGGGCCGGACCACCCACGGCAGCCATTGGTTCACCCAGCCCTGTTCCCGGCCAGGGCCCTGACTCCGGCTCGGGGCTGGGGCCCAGGGGATAGAGCCCAGTCTTTCCCCAGGGCAATGACACTCCTGGCCATGTGGCTCTCAGGTTTTTGCTGCACACAGGCTAACATGGTGACAATAGTGAAAAAAGTAAATCATCAGGACATCAGGCAAGAAAGATTCCTTGGCTTTGCGGCCATTTTCAGGCCCCAATGATACAATTTTGATCCCTGGCATGTGGAGCACACAATTCTCTTTTTCTTGAAGTTTCAACACACGCTCTAATTCAGTTCATTCTCATTTCATTTGCAGGCTGCAGTCACTGGGTAAAATCTCCTCCTTATAGTTTGAGTGCTTAGTAGTCTGTGGGCAAGCCTAGGATAAACAAAGTAGGTGTGTAGTAATGAAATTTACTGGTGATGCAATGTTGGGAGGCATCGTTGATATAAAGGGAGACTGCAATATTGTACAGGAAGATCTGGATGACCTTGAAGACAAGTAATAGATGTAAGGTGAAATTCAGCGGTAGAAAGTGATGCACGTAGAGTGGGGTAAACAAACTTTTTGGCCTGAGGGTCGCATCTGTGTATAGAAAATGGATGTCAGACCATAGAGAGGGAGGGGAGATGGGGAAGGCGGTGCAGGATGAGGGAGTCCCATGCAGCGCTAATTGGGGCCGGGAGCAGCTCCAGTCAAAGCACTGGGCCCAGGTGGTGGGAGAGGCTGGGGGGCAGAGGCAGGGCCGGGAGGGAGGACGGCTGCTGTGCTCCAGAAATGGCCAGACCTCTTGTGGGCCCACACGGTGGGAGAGGGAGAAGTGGGAGGGGAAGCAGTAACCACCACACCACACAGTTTGTTCCTCAACCTTTCTGTAGACCACCAATTGAGTTAGAGGGCCTGATGAAAAGCTCAGATAGGCCTTATGCGACCCATGGGTTATAGTGTGTCCACTCTTGACTAAGAGTCTAATCAAAAGTACTTCTATTATAGACTGAGAGCTCATAAATTGAAAGCAACAGAGGAAGAGAGAGGCCTGGGTGTGTGGATCGATCACAGGATGAGTGAGGCAATAATGCGTTGTGGCTGTGGAAAAAAAAAAAATAAAAAAACAAATGGGATCCTAGGGTGTACCTGCCGAGGCATTTCTAGCAGTGAAAGCGAAGTTTTAATGTCCTTGTATAAGACATTGGAAAGATCTCATCTGGAGTCCTCTGGACAATTCTGGCTAGCCATGCTCAAGAAAGATTAGCTGCAGCTGGAAGGGGGCACAGACGAGCTCCTAGAATGATCAGGGGAATGGACGGCCTATCTTATCGGAGGAAATTGAAGAGCTTGACTTGATTAGCTCAGCAAAATAGTTCATTAGTTTTGAGAGAGAGCTGGACAAATTTATGAGTGGAGTTATATGATGAGGTTGCTTATAATGGCAGTTTATGCCTTATGTTCCTAAAATTTCATGCTTCAGGGTTTCAGCCATCACCTGCGGGTGTCAGGAAGGGATTCTTGCCCCTTACCCCAATGTGTTCTAGTGTTTTCTCCTTCCTTTGAAAGATCAGAGATGGCCATAGCTTTAGATGCGACAGTGGACAGGGTGGAATAATGCTTTGAAGTGCACCAAACACACATGCTTTCAGATGCTTGACTGACTAGTTCTCGTTCACATGCTCAAGATCTAACTGATCATCAAATGTAGGGGCAGGAAGCTATTTTCCCCCAGGTCAGAGTGGTAATAACGTTGGGTTGGTTTTTGCCTTCTTCTACAACATGGGGTGCGGGTCACTTGCCAGAACCCGCACCAGGTTATCCAAGTATGGCTCGCTTATTTAATTCCTTGCTATTTCTGGGACCTTGGGCACTGGTGCATCTTCTCCTTTCTGTTCTTTGTGGCACATAACAGGTCTGTGATACACAGTTCAGACCAGATGATCTGATGGTCACTTCTGATGTTGAATCTAAGACTCTGTTATATGTGTATAAAACAGCCCAAGTCCAAAGGCAGTGTTTTGCTTGCACTGTGAGTCCCAAGGCGGGAATCTGCTCTCCATTATATAATGTCTTTTTCTAAAATCAATTATTTTATATACACCATATTCATGAGTTTTCTGGCCTATTTGCATAGCGTAAGAATTGCAGGTTCCTAAAGAGTCTGAGTGATTCAGTCAGTTTTTGTATTTAACACTGGGTGATGCACTGGGCTTAGGGACTATGTGATCTTGTCTCTCTGTAGTGTGGCTTGATAGCTGACATAAATTGAAATAGTAGATCCATCCAGGAAACAAAGCAATAAAAATGACACTTGCACACTAGACGTCAGTACAGACTATGCTAATGCCAAGTTGCAGACTTGAACCATTCTTCCAGTTGAAATTTGAATGTTTCAAATTGGAAGTTTATCTTTTCCCACACTTTCTTACCTCAGAAAGTTAGCTTTCTCGGCAGTGCTTACGTGTGGCAAATGTCAGCCCTAAAGGTGAATGTGTTTGCTGTTGGGAGAGGTGTGTTTTGGATCCACAGTAAGTTGATTGCATGTTTTGACCTCAAGACAGCATTGTAACTGGCATGCCAAGGGCCTGTGAGAGTTACGTTTGAAGAACCGTTCTCCATTTCTGTAACATTATCTATCATGTGTTCCATGAGCTCCCAAAAGCCGTAATTCAATACTGGCTCCAGTCAGTTTACTGAATTGCCAAAATCACCTTGTCATAGGTCCCTAAAGTAAATCGTGCTCCTGGTATTCATGAACGAGTGGATGCTACAGGTCACCAGGTACTTAGATCACACTTTTAAATCTCACAGTAAGAACTATGCCTTCCACTGTTCAAGGTTATCTATTGTTTCCCTTATCTATGTTACTAAGAACACTTCAGATGATTGAAAATTAATGAGTTTTAAAGATCTATTTTATCTTCTCACCACTAATCGTTTTGTTGTACTTCTTCATTCTGTGTGGTGGACCAGTAATGAGACAGGTTTCTGGGCGTGGTTCTAGATGGGGCTACTCTAGTTTTATGCCAGAGTCATTGCATCGAAATCAAAGGATTTGTGCTGAAGCAAAGGAGGAGCAAGAATCATCTTTCAGTCAGCTTCATCTTTATTCTTAAGTATTTACTGTTGCTGCTGTTGTGTTTCAGTTTCCAGCATCCAGCCCAGAAACATTGAGATTAAAAATAAAACATTAAAAAGTCCATTTGCCATTCCACCTTCATTTACTTGGGGTTCATTGAGTCCCCTCTTGCCACCCCAAACCTTTTCTTAAAGTAAAAAGTCCCCATTTGAAAATCCTTCTACTAATAAAAACAGAAAAAATTCCAAATATGTTCCTGCAGTTACAGTGCCTCAGGTGAAAGTAGGTCTTTAAATCCCATTGCCTTTAAATCAAATCAAAGGGCTCTGATATCAAGAGAGGCAACTAGGTCCAGCAAGGAGGGTGTATGATGAGAAGTCAGGAGATGCAAGGAGTCTTGTGGCACTTAAAAGACTAACAAATTTATTTATCACATGAGCTGTCATGGGAGAAAATCCCACTTCGTCAGATGGTGGCAGTGCTATGGGTACCCACATGGCCCCACAACATGCCAACATTTTTATGGGCAACTTAGAACAACGTTTCCTCAAGTCTCATCTCAAAGCACCTCTCCTCTGCTTATGCTACATTGATGACATCTTCATCATCTGGACCCATGGCAGGGATGCTCTTGAAGATTTCCACAGAGATGTCAACAATTTCCACTCCACAATCAAACTTGGCCTGGAACACTTCACACAGGAGATCCACTTTCTGGACACTACAGTACAAATTGGGGATGGACACATCAACACCACTCTATACTGAAAACCTACTGATCAGTACATCCCTTGAGCTTCCATCCTAAAGACACCACACAATCCGTTGTCTACAGCCAAGCCCTAAGATATAACCCCATTTGCTCTGACGTCTCAGACAGAGACGGACATCTTGAGGATCTCTATCAAACTTTCTTAAAACTACAGTACGCACCTGGAGAAGTAAAGAAACAGATTGACAGAGCCAGACGGGTACCTCGCAGTCAACTACTACAGGAAAGGCCGAAAAAAGAAAACAATAGAACGCCATTGGTCACCACATACAACTCTCAAGTCAGACCTCTGCAACAGATCATTAAGGACCTCCAGCCTATTTTAAAAGATGACCCCTCACTCTCTCTAGCCTTGGGAGACAGACCTCTCCTCGCCTACAGACGACCCCCGAACCTTAAACGGATACTCAGCAGCAACTACAGCCTCAAAAGAGAAACGCTAAAGCAGGCACATATCCCTGCAACAAACCACGCTGCCAACTATGTCCACATATCTGCACTAAAGACACCATCATAGGACCTAATCAAGCCAGCTGCTCCATCAAAGGGTCCTTCACCTGCTCATCCACTATTGTGATTTATGCCATCATGTGCCAGAAATGCCCCCACACCTTATACATTGGACAAACAGGACAGTCCCTACGCAGAAGAATAAATGCACACAAAACTGATATCAGAAATCACAGCACACAAAAAAAACAGTTGCTGAGCACTTCCATCTTTCTAATCACTCCATTAATGATTTGTTAATGATGGTCCTCAAGAAAATCAAAGGGACATCAAGACTTCAAAGAGAAACAGCTGAAATCGAATATGCAAATTAGATTGTGTGAAAGCAGGACTTAATCATGACTATGGATTATTTTCGCATTATAACAGGTAATTTGACTTCACCCTCCCTTTGTGTGCTCTTTCCTGGAGTTTGAATCCTTACAAATGCTCTGATTTGCTGTTGTGGTATGACCTGATCCCATGTCTTACACTCCCCTGCATTTATTTTCATTCCATTCTGTCAGTTCCCCTTCTTCAAAGTGTCTGACGAAGTGGGATTTTCTCCCACAAAAGCTCATGTGATAAATAAATCGGTTAGTCTTTAAGTGCCACGAGACTCCTTGCTTTTTTTGCTTTACTAGACTAACATGACTGTCCCTTTGGAACAAGTCAGGAGACGTATCTCTTTTCCCAGTTCTGCCCCTGAGTTGCTCTGACATCTTGGACAAATCACTTCACCCTTTTATGCCCCTAATCCATTGTTTATTTAAATTGTCGGCCTTCTTGGGGCAGGTCCTGCCTCTCATTATGTGTTCGTACAGCACCTAACACAACGACAGCACAATCCTTGTTAGGCCTCTAGTCACTATGGCAGTGCATACAAGTAAAAATGCTACTCAAAGTGATGCACAGGGATTGTCAGGTGCTCTCGACCACTTTAAATACTAGACCAGGAGCCTGGAGCCACCTCTGTTTGTATCTTCTCATGGCAGCCATGGATGAACACACACCACTGGGAAGGCGGCTGTGACAGCTAAATGGAATACTTCATCAGGGAGGGAATCGAGAAATACACACTGTGCAGAATGAGGTAATTGAGTCACTTACAGCAGCACTTGAGGGCTGGTCTAAGCCTATCTGTCATTGGGAAACAGGCATGTTTTGTTTGCTCTAGTCAGGCTGGAAACTGATAGCTCGGTTTTGCCTGTTTATAATGGAGAAGAAATCAAAAGTCATCTCAGTTTTTATAGGCCGGGGTGGCTAGAGAGAGATAATTAGGTGCCATGCCAAGATAAGGAAGAGATAAAATAGAAGGATATTATTTGTGAAACAGGCCAAGGGATAAATTATGGCTGCCCCAGTGCTTGTGTGCGGTGTGAAGAGCACGTACGTGGAACCCTTTCTCTCCCACTTGATGCACCCTCCATGGAGGAAGGCTATAATTCACTGGCACGCCTGTAGAGCTCAGTGCTGTCTAGTGCTGCTGTCACCACTCATAGGCCAGAGAGGGTGAGCATGGACAGGAGGGGAAAAATACAAGAGTCGTTTCTTACAGAACTCCTCCGGGGTCTGAGAGACGTTTCTGCCTTTGAGCAGCAAGACGTCCAAGGGTACCACTGTTTGGGCTGCATACCTTCTTCCCAGACCCAGCTCAGCTTAGCAGCTGGAGAGGCAAAGCAAAACTTGGCTGGGACTGCTTAGCTTGGAAAAGAGACAACTAGGGGAGAATATGATAAAGGTCTATGAAATCATGGGTGGTGTGGAGAAAGTAAACATGGAAGGGTCATTTATTCCTTCTCATAACAGAAGAACTAGGGATCACCAAATGAAACCAATAGGCTGGAAGTTTAAAACAAACAAAAGGAAGTTTTTCTTCACTTAGTGAACAATCAACCTGTGGAACTCCTTGCCAGAGGATGTTGTGAAGACCAAGACTACAATGGAGTTAAAAAACAGAACTAGATAAGTTCATGCTTCATTAATGGCTAATAGCCAGAATAGGCAGGGAAGCTGGGAATGTGCGATGGGATGGATTACCTCTTTTGTTCATTTCCTCTGAGGCACTGAACATTGGCCACTGTCAAGGGCAGGTACTGAGCTAGATGGAACATTGATCTGACACAGTATGGCTGTTCTTGTCTTCTTAAATGTTTAAGGAGTGTAAATGAATGATACAGAAAGAGGTTTCTTTTAAAAATCAAAGTACTGAATTGTTCCCTGCGGTGCTGGGCACAGCAAAGAGAGCACTTTGTTAGTGCACATGAAACCAAAGTGACACTATCCAGGTCTGCTTCACTGAAGAAGTGGAGGGCAGAAAAGGAAACCAGTAGCAATAGCGGTGAAAAGAAAGTCAGAGATTGCTTACCAAGGCTTGAGTCTGACTTATCTACGTAGTGACTGGATGTGTGAGGTGGGATTTTGGAAGGACTCTGAGGTGGTCTAACTCCACTCCCTTTGAAGTCAGTGGTGCAACTTCATTAGGAGCAGTTTGTCCAGTGCTGACCAGTGGGAGGAGGTTGAGCGCACGTGGTGACAGTATTGAGTCCAAGAGCTGAAGCACTCTCAGTTCTTATGACAATATTGGCAAAGGAGCCCAAGGAAATTCTGGCTGTTTTACACCCAGGAAAGAACTGTGCCTTGAATGCATGAGCAAGCTGAATGTTAGTGGGGTTGGAAGAAGTGCAGAGAAGAGCATCAAATGTGGCTGAGGTGGGAGGGACTGACTTAGGAAAACATTTAAACAGCACTGAATGTTAATAGCTTGACTCAGGGCTTGTCTACACCCTGCCGCAGTCCGTTACAGCGGTGTGAACTGGAAAGTGCTTTAACATGACTGTCCTGTGTGGATCCTGAAGGCATGAATGAAGAGGTTTGTGTTAATGTCGTCCTGACTGAACATGACTATGACAACGTGAGTTACGTACCATTTCATGCACACCCACCAGGGTCTACATGGGGTGGTCAGCATGCCTGGCAATGCACACTCCTGTTATCTCGACTGTGGCACAGCATAGACAGACCCTCCAAGGAGATGTGCATGTCTCTCAAAAGTGGGGGTAAGGGCGTATGCGTGACTCCCACCATCTTGGCCTGCACAGCAGGGAATGAACTGAGGACTTCAAAGCTGAAAGCGTAAGTTATTATAGCTTGAGCTGAAGAGTGGAGTCGGGAACTGTGGTCTAAGCCAATTCATTTCCTCTGTGGATTGGCACAGAGGGGGAGACCTGTACCCCACATTCCCCGGTGGGTCACATACACATTGGAGAAATATTCACAGTGGTGCAAGGGGGTATAACTAGGAAAAACGTAGCAAAGGGAAGTTTTAGCTGAACACCAGGAACAACGACTGTGCAATTGCTAGACATTGGAATAACCTCCAAAGGAAAGAGGTACAATCCCCCTCACCAGGCACTCGACTGGAGACTCAGGAGGGAACAACCTGCTGTACTGCCGGAGAAAGAATAGCTGGGGCATCCTAATTTATGTAATAAATCACAGCTTCAGTTGTTGACTTTCTTGCAAAAACACTCATTTTCTCTGAGATTCTGCACAAGGATTTTCCTAGGAACATCTCAAATGTGTGGTTTATGCAATGCTGAAACCCTGCATTCCTTCTCAGTGGCTTTCTATCCTTTCTCTTCCTTCTGCAGGAAAGAAAAAATGCCCCCCTTTAAATGCACTGCCCAGCGGAGCCCACGGAACAGCCACATAGGCCGTAAGTTAGAGAAGAGAAGCCAGTCGAATCCTAAGGAGCACTCGCAGTCTTCATAAGGATGTTGGAAAGCAGAGACTTCTAAGGGGCTGAGGAAGCGGGGTTGGGTCAGCCTCTTGGGGGGTGGTGGTGGTGGTCAAATTTGCCTCCCTCTTTCCCCAGATAAGTAAAATAACAAATAGTCAGAGGATGGGGGCAAAACTCCACTAGAAATGTTCCTGATTATTTTCATTTTCCCAGTTGTGAATCGGTTCCAGACCTTTCACCCCATCTCTGGAAAATGTGAAAAGGTAAATTCACAAAAATCATTAACTGTACCTGAAAAGCCACTAGTTGAAAATCCCTCCCTCTGTGTTTAAAGGAGCACTTGATTCAAAGCCCCCGTCACCCAGCACCTAGCCCACTAGTGTACAGTTCAGAAGCCTGTATGCAAGTCTCATGGACTATTCCAGGTGCCGTGTCCCATCACATATACACATCACTCATGGGGGTAGGCAGGCATACCCCTGTGCACTCCGCTTTGTGCCATCTTTCATTTCCTGACATGGTTTTTCACTCCTCCATTAGATCTTTCCATCTGAGACGGCTGTTGCACTGTTAATTGAGAGATGCATGCACCCTGATGCTCATGATGGGTCTTGCTCTCAGAGCATGAGGTGAGCCGTGATGGGGGAAGGTGTGAGATGCCCAAATAGGGCCCTCTGCAGTTATTACTGTGCTTGCAGAAGCCAGTTGCAGGCATTACACTTCCTAGCGGCTTGTGCTCCCCCAGCAGCTGGTGCTTAGTGCACAGGAATATGCCCAGATCTGCTCCCAGGGCAGTATGTGGAACCAAATATTACTGATGGGCTTCTTCTCTCCATCCCTGAACCCCAGGGAAGTTGAGATCTGAGTACAAGGGCCAGTTTCTCCGCGGCTAATCTCTGATCCAGGGCTGGCCAAGGGGCTGAAATGACCCTAGGCAAAATTTCAAACAGCCTTATGTTTAATTACCCTAGCTTCAGTCCTCTCACGTGCACTCCATCCCCCTGGATTATCCTTGTCCTGTCTGGCGAGCGACATGGAGCTAGTGTGGATGAGTCTGCGTGGTGTGAGTAGTCCCCTCTTTTAGCAGAATGCTGCCTGGCTCGTTAGGGCAGCTTTCCACTTGCTCCGCACTCACAAGGAAGCACAGAGCGGGCAGAGTCGGAGCAGAAGTTACAGCTTTGAGTTCTGAGAGTCAGGTACAACTCTCACACATAGCTATATGGCGATGCTGAATATACAACCAGACCTACAGCCAGCGCCCCAGTTGTCACCCTCTGCCCCACCTCCCAGTCTCACTGTGCGTGCTAATGAGGGCAGAATATGGCTCTGTGTAGATCTGAAAAAGAGCCAAGTCCCAAGAAAGCAACAAAACTGTAAATGCACAAATGTTGTCAAATACCATCCATCAGTCTGACTTTTTTTTTTTTTAAGTCTCTGGGAAGGGGGGAGGTGGGAGAATATGAAACAAGTTGAAAACAAGAAATAAAATGACCCTCGGGAAAGAAAACGATAAAAACAAACTCAATATCGTCCACATTTCAAGGTTATGGGGTTAAACTGTGTGCATTTTTAAGGAGGGTGAAGTGTCTTAATATTAATGAATACCAATGCATCTAAAAGGCACATGGCTGCTTTCCTGGCTCTCTAAGCAGTGTAATGAATAGTGGTGACAGCCTGATAATTAAAATGACCTCTTGGAGATATGGATTGGAAGGCATGCAGAGCGGGGATAACTTGTCCTTTGAATTAATCTACTGTTAATTTGTTACTATAGTTGGATTTTATAAGGTTTTAGTGGAAGACTTTCAAAGTTGGTTTACTTGGAGGGAAAAATGTTCCTTTTGCGTGTTGAGTGAAACAAAACGTTTGCAAGATTTCTGGGTGGTTCTTTCTGAATGGTTCCATGTATTTAGGATTTCTGGTAAAATCTCCTGTTCATTGGACAATCTACTCGAGGAAGAATAAATAAAGTGTTAAAGGCAATAACTGAACATGTCTCTGCATTTTCCTTGTCTTCCACACTGCAGTGTGCTCTGAATACTCTGGATTGGCCGGACAGGAAAGGTGGCAAAGGGAGGCAGAGTCATTCCTCCATCTGGTCTCAAAGGTTCCCACCATTTGATTTCCGTATTCAGATTGTTTTAATGTACATGGATGTGGTTTTGTTGCCATGGAAATCAAACACTTCACTCCTGATCTCCTTCCTTCCACCCAGAGCTGCACCTCAGCCTCTCGCTGCAACATCTCCTCCTCCAGTGGATTCCACCGTAACCTCTTCAGGGCAGGGTCTGTGACATCCCGTGCATTTCTACTGCACAATGGGACTTCAGCATGACTGTGGGTGTGGCAATCACTGAAACAGAAATCTGAAATAATGACAGTCCCTATCATCTCCCAAGCAGTAATCCTAGCTTGCCACCAATTTAGGCAAATCATCCCACCCATGTGTGCCCCCATTTGTAAACAGAGGATGAGTAACAATAATAATTAATGGGCACGTTAAGGCCTGATTTGACCATCCTCCTACTGAGGAGTACTTTACTCTGCAAACAGACCCATTTGGATTGTGGTACAACATGAGTAAGGGTGGAACAAACCAGCCCTTCATGTTTGTACAATATGACATGTGACATACGTGGCAAATATTGTACCAAATTAAATCTCTCCTGGAAATCTGCAGGGCCAGTTTTGGTGGAAGTTTTTTCTGATGAGTCAAGGTGTCTGTGAGTTGGATGGAGACAGATGGACCAACGCACAGAAGAGGACTCCCCCGCTGTGCATAGATGAGCCATGTGCAGTGATGAATGCCTCCTAGCTCATCGTCTCCTTTACAGTCAGTTTCATTTTAAGGGAAAACAATTAACTAAACATAAGAGTAAAGACTTTCTTTAAGAGAACAATGTTTATTAAAGGTCTGTGAATTAAGAGAACTGATGGCTTTATGGAGCATGCAACGATCTCCAAGGAGGACAACATGACACAGCTACATGAAGAAGAGGTTATCTGCAGTGGTAAAAAGAGGAATGGGAAAGTGCTGTGAGGCAATGGTATTTTGTAACTAATATCAAATATATCTAAAAACTTTTGTCACAGCAGAGTGTGGATCTGCAGTTAATGTTAGCAGTAAGGTTGTTCCTCTGGTCAAAGCTCAGACCAGTGACCATGAGAAAAGACTCTTTAAAATAAAATAAAATAAAATAAAAAAGCAGGAAGAATAAAAACAGAACTAGTACAGTTAAGAAATGTGCAGGACGAGGGGCTAAATTCACCTTGGGCTCAACTCCCATTGACTTGATTGGGAAAACTAATCAGTTCTATTTTATTTGATGCCACATGGTCCCTGGAAAGTCCGTTAAGAAAAACATCTTTGTGTGTATGCATGCATGCATGTGAAAAAAAAATTTATCCAGGTAGCCTGTGGAACTCACTGCTGCAGGGTGTGTGTCAGACAATCAAATCCTGCACCTGGATTTTAAAAGAGGACTAAGTAATTATGTGACTACATTGCAAAGAAAAAGGAGTTTTTATTTCCTCTCAAGGGCCATTTGTTTGCTGCTGGATGGATATAGGGGCCTTTGTTTAAATGAAATGAGAGCTTCATGTGCAGATTAGGAATGCATATGCTTGGATGAAACAAAGATCTATGTTCTGAAAGAGAAAAGCAAAGGTAAGAGACATACATCTATTTAATACACATGTTGCTGACATTTTGGTATTAGAAGAAGCAAGGAGAGCAACAGATGTCCAAGGTATCAGCTGTGCACAACTGACAGTTCTAGTCTCTTCTCTTTTTGAGAAGACAGTCTGTCTCTCAGAGGCACTGGACTTCTTACATGATATATCTGTGTGATGAAACACTTCAATAACACAATGACTGGCATTAGGTCAGAAGACAGATGGGTCAGGTACAAACAAGGTTATTTTAGAGTTCAAAATCCCTAAGATGGGACCCGATAATAAGGAGATTGTGGCTGATTTTGGAAAATGTGTTCCTGTTGAAAATGAATAACCCTTTTATTCTCACGCAAATTAAGGCTCTTCATTTTGGGGAGGTGGAATCAGTGGCATTTGCATGCTGTTTTCTCTCTAATCCTGGGAGGGGGTCCCGCTAGGAAGAGCAGTGGTGAATTAGCTCTGTGTACACAGAGATTGATTCATGAATATTAAAACACTTAAATTACCTTGTTTTCTGTGCATCCTGCTCTCCTGACAAGAAAATCCTGCCACAACCCCCTGCGCAGACAGTCTAACTCTGCTGAATTGGACTCTCACTGTGAGGGGATTATATATTCTGACTGGGGCTGCATTATTTTCTCTGCTACACCAAAGACCTTCACTGCAGAGCTGCAAACCAGTTACAGGAACATGAAATGCTTTGACTTCTTCACTAGGGAAACATTAATCAAATCACAGGTTATGTCCATTACAGACTATGACAATATTGTATACAGGAATTCCCAGGAGAAGAGTCTACAAAAATTGGAATCTCTCTCTAACCATGTTATGAGATTTACTGGTGTGGATAAAATGGGCAGAGTTAAAATTACCAAACTAGCTATCTCTACAAGACAGGTGAAGTCTGGTGGCTGTCACTGCTTCATAATATTACAAATGGAAAAGCCCTAAAGTAATTGAATAACACAACTGCTGAAAAACCCTGTGAACTACTACAACGTAAAGAGATACTACAAGCAACACACACACACACACACAGAGCAGCAAGTTAACTGGAAAAAAAAAGATGCTTCCCGTACCTGGCACCAGGGAAACCATGAATACTGGGGTTTCTCATTGCCTCTGTATAGATGAAAGCATTTTCACTGGAGGATGGTAGACTTTACAAATAGAGCAAGACAAGATTCCCACTGTAGTGTGCCTGTTGCATGGCTGGCAATGGAGCAGCTTGGTTGCATCTATAATCATAGGAATAGGAAACATCTCCAAGCAGTTGGCATTAGCCAGGGCTTTGTCTATGTTTGTTGTTAACGTTCAGCAGCCAGCTGATGGAGAGCAGATAGACGTTCAGCTGGTGCCAATGGCAGATGTGTGTCTTGTGACCCCCAGATGACGTAGAATAATAGAAAATGGCAAGGCCCAGGAGAGGTCGTTGAGTCCAGTCCCCTGCTATCATGTCTGGACCAAGTTCGAAGCTAGGCATCTCCTATACTCGTCATACAGATCGGGAAGCTGACACAGAGGCCTTGTGGCAGGCAGAAGATCTCTCTGTAAAGTGGGTTGGCGTAGCTTCGGTCTGGAGTGCTTTGATTGCTTAAAACCAGAAATTCTAATCTGGCCATGGACAACTCAGTCCTCCTTCTTCTAAGGAAAATCAGCCAGGTGCTGGATGTTTATTATGTGTGAGTCTTCTAGATGTGATGCAATAAAAAATGAAACAAGCAAGGAGTCCTGTGGCACTTAAAGGCTAACAAATTTATTTATTGGATGAGCTTTCATGGGAGAAAAATCCCACTAGTTAGTTCCATCTTCAGAGCCTCTGATGAAGTTGGATTTTTCTCCCATGAAAGCTCATGCAATAACTAAATTTGTGAGTCTTTAAGTGCCACAGGATTTCTTGTTTGTTTTACTGAACTAGACTAACACGGCTGCCCCATTGGAACATAAAAAATGAGGCTCTTTTTGGTGTGTGGGGCTACTAAAGACCACATAGTGCTGTTTGTTAGTCATATCTTTCCCTTTCCAAATGTTTCAAGTGGTGTTCCCAAGTAAACTGCATTGCAATAACGTACTACTATGGTAGTTAGGGGATTATCTGACTTAGATATCAAATACAGGAGAATCTGATGTTTATTTCTTTGTTTTGAATAGATCTCTTGTGTTTGTCTCTAGCAGACTGGAATATACGTAGGAATACTTTTAAGAGAAGAACTCGAAAAGGGTTTAATTGCTCTCGTGAAATGAATACTCAGGAAGCTGGGGTCTGGACTACTTTACAGTATGGTAAGAAAAGGAATGTGGAAATCGGAGTTGGTTAACAATGTTGTGATTTTTTTCCCCCCATTGGTAGATATTAAAATATTTGACCAGCCACAGAGATTTTATTTTTCTAGCTGGGCTTGGATTTACCCCCCCCCCCCCACTTAGAAAGCAGGGTTACTCAACACTCAGGTCTAAGGCATCTTGGGCCGTTATCTCATTAGACCTAAGCAAGGTTGTGTTTACTAGTTAGATGGGGCAAAGTGTCGGCAGGGGGGCAGATATGCTGGTGATGCACTCACAATGGAAATGATGCCCCCACATGATCACGTATTACAGATGAGATGTGAAACTGAACTGCTGTCTCTTCATGTTGTTAAAGATCCCTCAGCAATCTTTTGGCATGGCTAGGAGTATTAATCCTGGTGCCTGAGGTCAAATTTCAACCTCAAGCAAGTAAACATATATATTTTCCTCATGGTTTCAAATGAGCCTAGTCTCATTTCTACTTTGTGTCAAAAACAGCAGAGTAAGGCTGCTGAGCCATAGTAAACACCTCCCAGCTTCCACCCCAAAGACGCCTGTGCGTCTGTGATGCATGAAGTGATTCCTGGTTAGCCAACCTGTGGGTTCTCTGAGGTAAAAGGCACAACATAGAAAATAGCAAATCACCTTTGCCCTCACCCATGTATGTGCCTTTAATGTAGCAGAGGGTCAGGCTATGCACTCTGGTTTATTAAGCTGCGTGTTAGCAACTGTTGTACAGAGGAAAAAAAACCCACTGAGTCTGTGGCACTTTTAAAGACCAACAAATTTATTTATCGCACGAGCTTTTGTGGGCAAATCCCACTTTGTCCGATGCCAGAGTGGAAAAAATTTACACTGAAAAAAAAGTTTTCTCCACTCTGGCATCTGATGAAGTGGGCCTTCACCCACAAAAGCTCATGTAAAAAATAAATTTGTTAGACTTAAAAGTGCTGCAGGACTCCTTGTTTGTTTGTTGCTGAACTACACTAGTGTGGCTACCCCTTTAGAAGTGTACAGAGGGATGCTCTGTTCCTTACAGGGACTTTGTGTTGAAAGAGCCATGCACCCCCCGCTGGCAGAGATTTCTTTTCCTAAATTAGACACTGTACAGGAAGGAATCAAACCCCTGTTCCAGCACCATCGCACAGCCAAAACTTTTGAAAACCTGGGATATTGAGTTACAAAAGACAAAACACACTGCATGTCCCATTGTAAGAAAACCTAGGGAAAACCAGTCTAAGGTTTGCAGGAGAGGGAGCTATAGCTCAGCATAGCTCTAGCTTTACAGGATTTTGGGAACAGATGTTTGCAGAGCTGGACATAAGCATCGGGGTGAACTCCTGACCCCATTGATGTCTATGGGACCAAGAGTTCTGTTCCCAGCTTTCCTTTGGACTTAATGCCAGCCCTTGGGCGAGTCACACGACGGTTTTCTGGGCTTCCTTGTTGTCATCTGTAAAATCCTAATTCTAATGTCCAGCAATGGTAATATTAGTCTAGCGTCATAATATTACCCTCCTCTTGTGCCTGCCATGTGAGGAATGTCGTCAAACTTCAGAAGCAGGAATTGAGTGAGTCCTATAACAGTCTTGTGAGGCAGGTATTATAATCCCTGTCATGGCGCAGTCTGGTCCCTTAAGGGCAGTGTTGTCTAGGAGGCTCACCGCATAGGGGTGACTCTTTAAGATTTTGAAAGATGTGACACATTCAAGGATCCAGGAAGTATTTGTAGGTAGGAAGCGGTCCCAGGAACAAGTGATGGTTGGGAGGAAATCCCATCTCTGTTCCTTCCAGGAGCCAGAACCTTAAGCCTAACAGAGGGGGTGTGGCAAGGCACCCATCTCCCCCAGCCAAATGGGATGAGTGTTGCAAAGGGGACCGGCATAAATGCTGCCTCCTCCTTTGTCGCAGAGAGACATGGGCAGCGAAAGGCTGGCCTGTTGACTGTCCCCCACAACCGTGTCCTGTTGCTGCAGGAGAGGAGGCTTAGATTCTATATCAGGCTGTAATGACAGGGCAGGTCCAGGGAGAAGAGCTGGTGACACCTGTCTGAAGAGAGCTGATACAGTGGAAGGGGCAATGTATATTATTGTTTATAGGGGTTATTAACAAAATCGCTTGGTTTACTATGCAGGCATTTCTCTGAAGACCTCTCTGTGATGGAAGTAAGCCTCACAGCTCCTGCCAAATGAATAATATTCCCATTATACAGATGGGGAAACTGAGGCACAGCAGTGGCATTATTTGTTGACTGGCACATGGCAGAATGAGGCACAGTCAGGAGAAGGACCCAGGGATCCTGGTTTCTGTTTCTTTGCTCTAATACTGGTGTTCTGCTGCCTCCCCATCCAACGGCACCGTTGATTCTGTGGGTGCGTGTCATTGTGCAAGGAAAGATCTTCTATCCCTTTGCTCAGTCTGCTTGTGTGCAAATTTAATACATCCACGTGGCACAGCAGTGATCAGAACAATGAGTTTTTTTGGAAGAGATGGACCAGTGGCCATGGCCACAGATGCTGGAAGTAAGGGTGTGGAAGAGGGAGGGGTTCTGACACCACACACACGCACACACACGGCTTGCAATGGCTTCCATCACATCCAGGGTTTACAGCTTGGCTCAATGGCTCTTGCCACCCACACTATACAAATTGTTCCAGCAACACTGGGCCATGGAGCTGACTAGCTAGAATGTTTCTGTGGTTGATGCCATTTTCAAAGAGCCAGAGCTGGGCAGCTGGGCTCATGCTGCATAATTCAAATCTGGAACCGGCCAGAGCTGGGTGGGAGAGCAAGTGAGCTGTGGCTTCAGCTGTTAGAAAGAGAGAGGTTGCTGGCAAAGCATGGAGCAATTCAAAGTATGCTGTTTCAAGCATCCTGAGATGCAGTTTGATCCTGCAGGAAATGAAGCATTTGCTGGTAATGAAGCCTGGGATTACAAATCCAGGGAGGACCATCTTTTAATTTCAGGGACTGTGAGTGTATGAGTTTTGCTTCAATCTCCTTACCTGCTCACCTTGCTTATAGCTGTAACTTGTTACATGTGCACGCTGGTATGCACACATGCTAACCATCCAGGCCTCCCCCACGCATTTCACATTAGTGTCCTGGTCAAACCTAAACTCCCTTGACTTGTAGGGATGGTCTAGGGCTAAGCACGACCAGTTAGGGACTTTTTACACTCCGTTGGCCTATTGACACCCTACGCAAGGTCTTGTGTAGAAGCACATTAGCTGGCAGATTTAAAAGGCATCTCTTCACTTTGAGACCTGCGGCTGAAAAGCCTTCTCTTACAGTTGACTATCCATCCGAATGCTACTCTGCAGTGAGCCTGTACTGGTGCCCTGAAGATGGAAGGGGCCCAGATCCCCAAAGCATTGAGCTGCCTAGTGTAACTCCCATTGATTTCAGCAGCACCTAGGCACCTGGACCAGAAAAGACCATTGTGGTCATCTACTCTGACCTCTAATATAACACAGGCCTGAATAATTCTTAGAGGATCTGGACCTAGCTACCTCCAGCATTTCCTGCATCCATCTGCGTAGCTTTCTTCATTGTGCTGCTGCAGAGATGGGGAACCCGAAGGAAATCTCTTTATTTAAAGCAATAATTGAGAGAGATGCTGCAAGGAGGTCGTTGGAGTGGCTTAGCACCATTAACTCCTTGTTACTAGTTGCCACTGCTGCAAGGGCTCAAATGAAACATTTCCAACCCACAAGGACTGATCTGGAGATACTGACAGGGTCCTCTTTGATCATAACCAGGGGAAAATGGGACAGAGCCGGCATTTGGAAATTTTCTTGTAATTACATCATCACCTTGGACCAATGCCCTTTCTGGGTACATTGACTCCAGTGGAGATGACTCTGTTCCCATGTACTTGTCCAAAATCAAGCTAATGTGTATCCTGGCTGCTATGATAGAATCTTTTAAATGCAGAATGGATTTTCCCCCCTGCATTAGAGGTGAGAGCATCCTTTTTTTCTTTCTGCAGTAGTGGCCTTTAGGGAATTTTCCCCAGCAATGCCTGGGAAAGGTATTTACTGCTTGCTGCATACCTGGAAGTTGTGCTCCCTTGGAGAAAGTCAGGAGCACTTCAGGAAGGGAGCACTGAGCAAAAAGGGGGTGCTGCTAACTCATGCCTAGATTGTTAAAGGCACTTGGGCATTGCTTCACTTAGTAATGCAGTGCCTAAGACCTGAGCAGCCAGCCACCCATTCGAGTGCTCAGCCCCAAACCAGGTGCTCAAACTCCCCATATGATGCATGGGGAAAGTGGGCCCCTAAGGAAGGGATTTTCTGAAAGCAGCCAGCTGAGCAGGGAGCCCACTAACTAGCCAGGAGTGAATGCTGGAGAGGGAGTTAACCTGGCTGGCAGACAGAGACAGGCGCCTCCGGCTACTTAGGTTCCTCAGCTACAAACTCTCCCTTGGAGTCAAGCACCTGGCAGCCCAGTCCCTGTGTCTCCCCACCTCCTGCTCAGGCATGTTACCCTTCATGCTCACTCAGCGATGCCCAGTGCCTCCCCCTTACGCCATGATGAGAGCAGCCCCCAAGCATCTCTAGCTAAGTAAAAGGGGATGAAATGGGTGGGGATGCAATGCCAGCAAATATGATTGGCCTGCCCCCACTGTCTTTTGGGGTGGTGCTGCACTGCCCATGCCCCATCAAACAGCAGCCAGTCTTGCCACATGGGATCTGACAGTGACCCAGCCTCTGGCCTGCTCTGAGCACACCTATCAGATCAGGCCTGATGGTGAGCTAGGCCAGTGGTTTTCAAACCATTTTTCTTGGGACCCAGCTGAAAAAAATCATGTGTGCCCAGGACCTAACAATTACATCTCTGAGCAATGCATTCCAGTCTTTTGGTGGTAATAGCAGGGGGCCTCGTGATCTAGTATCTGAGAGTCTGCAACCCAATACTGGGTCTCAACCCTAGGTTTGAAAACCACCGAGCTAGGCGACTCCCTGCCTCCTTTGAGATCCCTCTCGTGGGACTTTGGCTTGAGCTAGGGCTCTGAGCAATGCACTGGCTGCAAGGCAACATGTTTGGGCTGCTTTGCAAATGCCAACCAGTAAAAACTCGGTGCTGGCTGAGCAGCGACTCTGAAAATGTTGGCGGTGCCTAGGTGGCAGAATTGTGCGTGCCATGAGGCGGATGGGTGCCTTAACCCCTTTCATGGGTTTTGGATGCAGTGCTGTTGCCAGGGGATGATGAGTCCCAAGCAGAAACCATCCAGCTGCACCCAGAGGGGCAGTTTCAACAGGAAGAATTGGAGCAAATATTTTTAAAGGGCTTCTCACCCAGCAAACAGAACAATACTCTCGCACCTCACTTCCAGCCTCCAGGTGAAATAATAATAGCTAGATCGAACACAGCGCTTTTTGCTCTTGGGTCTCAAAGTGCTTTCCAAAGATTTTGTGGCTCCGTTGTCCTTGCTTCACAGGTAGGGGAGCTGAGACACATAAAGGTTAAGTGACGTCTACATGGATATACAGCAGGCCAGTGGCAGGAGAACCCTTACCCAGCCCTCTCTGTTGAACTGCACTGCGACGAGGTCCTCTAAGCGGCTGACGTGACAGGTGAAAAGCCTGGTGCGGTAGAAGGGCGTCGTGACTAATGGCCAGCCATAACACTTTCCACAAAGGTCCCTACGTGAACTCATCAGACCCCTACAATGGCAAACCAAAGCTGAAGAAAGAAGCTTCTTCCACTCTCTGCTAGTGAGACAACAGAGCAACACGTCCCTCCTCGCCAGGCTCAGCTGAGCCACGGCTATAAACAGGCCAGCTGGGGTTTTAATGGAGGCGTATTTATGACTGGTAACAGATTCTTCCACCCACTGGTGTTTCAGCTACATTGCCTGGTTGCCAGTTATTGTTTGTAGATTATTTTCTGCACGGCTCATCGCCATCCGGGTAGCAGCGCTTAGAAACAAAAATGTATGGTTATTATTAGTCTGTAGGTGGTGGCTTTCTCGCATGTCACTAATGCTTCTTAATTAAAACCTGGATTTCTGCAGTTTGGCCCCTCAGTGATTTATTTTGCTCCACTGACAGGATGTGAACGTGTGCCTTTTTCTAGATGATCAAGAGTACAAATTCTCACAAATACTGAAAATCTGCTGGGGGGCGGAAAGAGCAGAGAGCAGAGAAGAGACTAGCCATCGAGTATTTGTTTACATTCAAAATCCTGATGAAGAAGAATGATCTGCCTCTTTCCTTTTCGATGAGCCAGGCTGGTGCTTGCGTTTCATCTGTATGGAACGCAGGAAACAAGAGACGGCCATTTATGGTTGATTAATCACAGCCGTGTCGTCTTTATTTCTTATTTATGGGTGATACAGTAGGATGAATTTTAATCAGCTATCAGTTGCTTTGCTATGTTCATCATGGTCTCTGCTTCGAAACCTCAGAAATTAACTGTTTTGGGAGATACAGGAAAAGCAGATCAGCTGAACAATGGGACAATCAGTTTCGATCTGCACTGAGTGGTTCAGTGCCGACTGTTGGAAAGCAGAGTGTTAAAATTGTCATTAAATGTGTCTATGTAGAGAAACCTGCAGAGTAGGGAAAATGCATTTCTTGGCTGCATTTCCTGGGCCTGATTCTCCATATTTGCTGTGGTTTATGCAGCCATTTAGACATGTGCAAAGAGTGTGGGGTGGAAAACGAGAGCACAAAAACAATCAACTGGGTCAGGTCAATCGTCAATCGAGCTCAGCCTCCTGTCTTATGACAATGGCCAGAGACAGATGCTTCAGTGAGAATAGAGAACAGGGCAATTTATTGAGCAATCCATCCTATGTTATTCAGTCCCACCTTCTCACCGTCAGAGATTTAGGGACACCTGGAGCATGGAGTCGAATCCCTGACCATCTTGGCTAATAGCCATTGATGGACCAATCCTTCCTGAGGTTTTTTTTTTTTTTTTTTTTTTAACACAGTAATACCTTTGGACTTAACAACATCCCTGGCAATGAGTTCTATAGGCCGACTGTGTGTTGGGTGAAGAAGTACTTCCCTATGTTTGTTTTAAACCTGCTGCCTGTTCATTTTATTGGGTTGTCCCTGGTTCTTATATTTTTAAATTTTCTCTCTATATAAGGAGCTGGCTGAAGCCCCTAAAAAGTAATTCATCCCCTTAGCTTAGTGGTGCTGGGAATGGAGAATCCACTGAGCAAAAAGAAATTCCTACAGAGCCAGTACCTCAGGCTCGTTCTCTCTCAGAAATGGATTTACAAAATTGACCCAGAGAGATGATAAAATCCTGCACCTCATGCTTTGGTTTCCCTTCAAATGAGGGCCTGTAGATGATGGGTATTTTCTCAGACATTAGGACTCTTGCAGCCTAAACTAAAATATGAGCTCAAGCAAATAAATGAAAGGAGTCACTTTATTAAAGATAATACTAGATTTCTAGCCAGTCATACTTTGGTTGAACCCATTGAACAAAACTTCCATATCACAGTTCAGTCAGGAAGGAAGGTATTCTGAAATATGATATAGGACAAGTCAAAATACTAAACTGAATGACTTTTAAGCCTATCACCCTAGTAGCAGTTCCACGGATTTTATTTATTTATCTTTGGTCTTGTACCTTGAGACATTCTGCTCAGATCCTGTTCTTGGGAATCTAACACAGGAAATGGACAAGTCCTTATAAAAGAGAGGGGAAATGGGATTTTCTGCTTCCAGAGGAGTAAAACAGAGCAGGCCCATCTAGGTACTGGTCCAATTAACGGTAATGACAAGACTTCCATCAACTTCAATGGAACCAGACTTTGGGCCTAAATGAACTTTGGGGACACTAAGGCCTCAGGAGACAGTTGAAAATAAAGTTATAGATTTCATTTCTAGGTCCTATCTTATCAGTCGGCTGTGGTCTCTAGAGACTAAGAGTAGGTACCATTTGTTGTACTCATGCCAGTTCCTAGTGGACTGGTATCTACATCACACAACCGCTGTCAGAAAGAACAGGGCATCTTTCTTGTCATGAGGAGTGGAAACATGAATACGAGGCGGATATCAGTGATCTCTAGAGATGATCGTCCCTTTTTACTGGTCGGAGGAAGCTTGCACTACCTGATTTCGGGATTAACAGCGCTCAGGGTTCATGGCTGTCAGTCACCAGCACTAACCATATGCAGTCAAATTCTTACACCCGAGGGTGACTTGGGGGAGCCAGTGAAGTGAATGTTGTGTCTGAAAAGAAGGGAGGAAAGCTGAGGAAAAAGGGGATACAAAGCTGGGGAAGTAGCTAGAACTATTGTTTAAGTGCAGTTAAGATGAGAGTACAAATTCTGCTCCCTGTTATACCAGTGTAAATCTATCTACTGCAAAGTTAGAATTGGATGTGTCACTCAGAGAAGAATGTGACTTGTTTTTTTTAAAGGAGATATCATTTGCCACTGACTTTCAGAACATGAATTAGAAAACAGCATCACTTAGCATTTGTGCCCCTGCGTGTGTTTACAATGATGAACAGCTCAAAGGTGTGCTTTTCAGTTACTAAGACTGACTGAAACCGCTTCTCTGAGGTGCGCCAACTTGAACAGCATGGACGTGAAGAACGTTGTCCTTAATGCTATTCCCAAATTAGGGGATATCAAATTAACGTTGTTAGGAATTGACCATTGAGCCCCACTCTGCACCTTTGAATGCCTCAGCCTGGGTGTTGGAAGCTCTGTGCAAACTGCGACCTCTTAGCCCTCAGAACAGGCTTTGTCTACAGCAAGCCAGGTGAGTGACTATTAGTCCTAATTTTAGGTCAGCAAAGTGAGACACAGAGAGATCAAGTGATGGATATGGACCCGGGCACAATAACGTGCCAGTGTGTGACCTCTAAGCCTTGATGACTGTAACACATCATCTGTAGGAATGATAGCTGGTACTTTAAAAGGATACGGCTGGTTGTTGGCCAGTGTGTATGTTATGTGTATTAAAGATTGCATTACTATGCACTACATTCTGTTGTGTAGAAATGTTATGTATTTGTGCTAAGTCATATAACTGTGAACTGTATTATGCTGTTCACTCATACTGGAGTATGTAATATTCCATAACACTTTGCAGCAGCTGAACTCAGCTTTTGGATGTGCAAAAACAAAGCCTGTCAGAGACAAGATATATTGATAACATGTCCTAATACACTTAGGGGTGGCTCCACAACTCCCTCGACTGTGGTATTCAAAATAATACAAGTAAAAGGTACAAGATAGTACAGAAAAACTAATACAGACCAGTGGCCGATGTGTAGAGCACCCTTTAATCAGGTGCGCTATAAACAGGAATAGTTTTAGAGGCATATTTTTGAAGCCGACCCTCTTCGTAGGGTGAATGCTGCAAGATTGCTTCCCGATATTGCTTCTCTTTTTCACATACTGATTTTTCTTTGACTCATAACCTGGCTAAGTTTGGATGTTTTTTTCTTGGGAATAATTTTAATATTGGACTGAGAGTGTAGTGAAGTAACTGGGAGGGTCTGGTTTGTGTGATAAGATGTGCAGTGGTCCATCTGCTATGACATGGGCTGCTGATGTGAACGCATAGTCCCAATGTGCTCGTAGCTTCCACAGACTATCAGATATGAGTTGTGGTTGTGATCTTCAAGGGTTTGATCCTGCATGTGGCTGAATACTCTATCAGGATGCAGCAACACATGTAAGTAGTCCATTGAAGTCACGTAAATGAGGGTTGAAGAACAAGGATAGGCAGGTTGATTAGGGGGCTAGTTCACATCTTGAACCGGACTTCCTCTGGGACTTAAGTACTAGACTCTTTTGAATACTTTTGAAAATCTAGCCCTTAATGCCTCCTCAGTAGAAACCAGGTAATAGTTCCTCAAAGGGTGCTGCAAAGAGCATGAGGTGCTCAGACAGTATAGTGATGGATGCAAGGTAAGCACAAGAGAAACGGCTGGTTTATACTGCTGTGTGATTTTGGTGACAATCGAAGCGAGATATGCAAAGTACTTAAAATACATTGCTTATTGCCCTCGGATTGCCTACTGTCTACTTAGCCATGCTCTCTTCAATAGCTTGAGTTGGAGGGAAACCCCTTCCCTCTGACTCAGGGCTACTCCTTCTGTGGAAGAAAAAGAAGCAAGGAGCCCAGTGGCACTTAAAGACTAACAAATTTATGTATCACATGAGCTTTTGGGGGAGAAAATCCCACTTCATCAGATGCTTTGGAGATGAGGGAAGTCAGCTTCTTGATAAGCTGAGCAAGTCTTCACAGATCTGGCCAGTCAATCAGGGAGATTAATCTACTGGTGGTGATTTCACCACCATCAGTGAAGACAAGCCCAAAGACAGATAGCACCTTGCAGGACTGAGCCCCGTACCTTCAATGGCACAGATTGAGCTATCTTAAGCCACAGGGCTGGCCCAGCAGTTTTTGGCCCCTAGGCAAGCTATGACTTTGGAGCCCCCCAAACACATTCACTATAGAGAAAAATGATATATATGTATTTTTAACTAGAGAAAAAAAACTCACTTCCATCTAATTTTGTGGCCCTTAAAACCTGGCGCCTTAGGTGACTGCCTACTTCATGTATATGGTCGGGCCGGCCCTGGCTCAAGGAATGGTCCTTCCTCAGCAGTTCATGGATGTCAATGAACTGATCAATGACAAGTCTAATAAAAACTGGGAGTTAAAATTTCCTCATCAGATGCCCAGGATCACAGCTTTCCACTTCCATTCTAAATGTCAAACCTACTTGTCAGCTTGCCTTTCCCATAACACTGGACAAGCTGCTATTGTAATAGAGATCCACCAATGACTCCCTCTCACCCAGGTAGTAGGAACTAAAGACAGACTGTTCACTCTCTCATTCTTTTTCCTCCATTGTGAAGCCCTCACAAATCATGGTGAAACATGGGGAGCAACAGCCCAGCTTAAAACAGAAAGGTCTTCCCAGAGCGCAGGTTTTCAAGCAGCAAAGTCGCAGCTTTAGCCTGATGTTCATTTTATTTCCTGATTATAGCTAATTAAAAGAAATTAATAGATGTGTAGTCAAATCTGAAAAGTTTATTAGATGAGGCGCATTGTAGTTTAATTACACGAGTATGTTGTGGATGACACAAAGCCCACTGAAATATGAATACTTGATGATCCCTGGAATTTGACTGGGAGCTCTTCTGCCAGAGGGAGAAACTGTGCAATTACTAATCTACATATTCTGACAATGTCTGCGTGGCGGGGGGCCCCAGGAGGGTCTTTAATTGCTCTGTAAACTTCAAACTGGTGTGTTTTTCAATAGTAAGAGTCAAGATTCTGTATTAAAGTTAGAAAGAAATCAAGTCAACAGGATTATTAAATACCCGTGCCCACAAAAGACACCCAAGTGGAGTAAATCATACACAGAGAGTCAGATTAGTCAGTCAGATTTTTGGGGGGCAAGCAATCGGCAAACATCTCCCAAATTCTAAGCCACACTTTGGCTCTGTCATGTCAATGTTCCTCTTTATTTGATTCCTTGCACGCATTTAGACAAATGTTTTTATTTACACAATTATTAGGGGATAAGCTGCAGTTTATAGCAGTAGGTTTCCCTCTCACACGGACATGCGGTTGTGTGAGATACATTAGTGGACAGGTCATAAAATAAATAAGTGAAGGGAGGACAGCTGAGGTTTGACTTTGCATTTCTGTTTGTAAGGCTCTGAAACCTCCTCCGGCAGGGTCAAAGGCCAACCTTGGACCAGTTAACCTGAGGACTTTCAATCTTGCCTGCTCACTTTTCTGAGAGCTTGACTTCACTGATGGTGGTGAATTTGCCACCACAAGATTGATCTTCCTGATCAACTGATTGGGTCTGTGAAGACCTGCTCGGCCAATCAGGAAGAAGATGCTGGAAAACCACCCCCCTAGAAGGAGTGGCACTGAGTCGGTGGGAAGGGGTTTCTCTTTGGCTCAGACCACTGAAGACAGTGCGGTAAGTAGAAGTTAGGCAATCAGAAGGAGACAAGCAAAAAAATTTTAAGTGCTTTGCGTATTTCCCTTTGATTGCCCCCCAAATTGTGCAGCAGTATAGATCAGCCCTAAGAAAAGTGAGATATTGTCCAGCTCATTCTCCCATCTCCAATGCTAGCTAGACTCTATTCTGCATTATGAATGCAATTGCCAGCTCCATTCTCATCGACAAATCTGTATGATCATTTTTATTTGTATTGCATTGCAAGATGTGCCTTGTCTATTGAGCTAGATCCTGTATGCACCCAACAGAGAGATGACACATGCCCCAAAGACCTTACAGTCTCCACAGGAGATGAAAGACAAATCAATGGAACAAACCTATGGAGAAAGTTCATAGTGAGACCATTATAAGCGTAAGAAGCAGTGGGCACAGTGTACCAGCTGCCTAGCTGTTGTTGAGTGGCCCGTAAACTTTATGGGAAAGCTGAGCTCTAAGGAGGCATCTGAAGGATAGCATTGTGGCCCTAAAGATCTTTATGGGAAGCTCCACACTCTCTGGTGATCATGTAAGAAAAAGAAAAAGTCTAGCCTGTAAGAGGCTACCAGAATCCTGATAGAGTTTGGGGTACTCTTAGTTAGAAAAATTATCTTGTGTTAGAACAAAATTGATCGTGGCATAATTGAGAGGGAATAAATCTGGGAGCTTGCATTTTTATTACAGTCCCTCTTCAGACTCTAATCATGCAACCCAAACTCTTGAATACAGGGGGTTCATAAAGGTAGCACTTAAACAACCTTAACTCTAGTGGGGTGATTGTGGTTCTGTAGTGCTTGTTTATTAGCAAAATGCATCTGATCTCAGAGGCAGGCATGACAAGTTCATTACATATCAATTTAATTAGTCGATTTACATTTAATTTACATTTCAATTAATGTCTTTAGCAACAAAACGTTGCCTTAATAGGGTAATTGCCTCTTAGGCAATATGTAAAAGAATAAATAGTCACATTCGAAGGAAGAATTCCTATTTTCAATTTTTTATTACCATAAATAACCTAAATAATTATTGCTCTTAAGGGGCCACATCCCAGTTCCCTTCTGGGCCTAATTATAAAGACTTAGTACCTCATTAAGCAAAATGGTTTTGGAGTCACAAAAAAGCATTACTCTAATCGTGACTCATTAGTTTCAACAAAGGAGGGGAAACTGCAGAAGTTGGCACATTTAGCCATATTATTTTTGTGGGTCATAAGCAGTAGTCCCTTTGTGAAGCAACTGTTACAGCTGTGTAGGTGTCACCCTCATAAAGTCCTATTTTTGGAAGGTTTCTGTGTCACTTTGATTGTTTAAAAGGAAAAAAAAATCACATTGGGCTGAAATTTGGCACCAACTGCATTGGCACAAGGCAAGCATCTTTAGCAAACCCTGCCATCTTCCCTGCCAGTGCCCTCCTCAGTCTCCCAAACAAAACAGATCAGGTTGGTTTGGTTTTACAATAAGTTCCTGAAGATAAAGCCCTCACTGGGATGATTTAGTTGGGTTTGGTCCCATTTTGAGCAGGGGGTTGGACTCGATGACCTCCGCAGGTCTCTTCCAACCTTAATCTTCTATGATTCTATGATAAACCATAGCAGGTCAAAGTCTGCGCTCAAAGGCTGAAAATCACCAGCATGGAGAGAGGCAGCCTAAAGGCTATGAACCACTTCACTGCCATTTAAAGTCTGTTTGCACCCAGTGACACTGGTGCCACATCAGAATGAATGCCTGTTAAATTTATGGAATTGTTCCTTATTTATTCTGTAGTAACTGAGAGATGAGTTGAATACTTAAAAGTTTATTGATCTAAAATGATTTCATGGAAGTGGGTGGGCGGGAAAGCATACGGTTGATTACAACTGTATCTGGGAAGTGATTAGTCTGCAATGTGTTCTAGTGAGTTTTATTATTTTTAAATCCAAGGGTTATGTTGGAAAGACCTCAAACAGTAAGAAGTCACTCCTTTTCATATTGATTTTTTTCCCTAGTATGTTAACATTTAATCAGCAATCCACATTAAAAAAAAAAAAAGCAACAAGGTAAAGAACATTCCTTCTTATGTTTCACGTATCAGACATTAAAGTCAGCTGTTAGTAGTGGTAATACTTTCACTTAAATAGCACCTTTCAAATGAAAGTTTAGTGCTTTCCAGAGGTGGATAAGTTTTATGTGATGTACAAAGAGGGGTAAATATTACTATCCTTGCTCTACATTACAAATTGGAGGCACAAAGAAGTTGTGACTTTCCAAATATTATACAGAGAAAACTGAGAAGAGAGTAGACCCCTATATCTTCTCCTGATTCCAGTCCTGTTATAAGCCCTGCCCCAAAGCCGATTGAAGGAAATGTTTCATGGACCTTTGGAACAAGCCCCCAACCACTAAGCTGTGATACAACACAAGCGTATTATGTTGACGTTCTATAGTAGTACTGAGTCAAGTTCTTCTGGCTGGCTTGAGTTCAGTTGAGATCCTCCAGGGATTAATTTGCCCCATTTTGCCTAAAGAACATGAACTTCCAGTGATTAGGCATCTTCGAGATACATAATTCTTGATCCCAAAGTGGGATATTGATAAAGAATCACAGGAGCTGCTTTCTTCCAACCCCAAACTACCTGTAGCCCTTTACAAGAATAAGACAAACAGTATTAGCCCTGGAGAGGAAGAAGTGTTCTGCTTCACAAAGGAGCCAGCGCCCATTAATCACGTCTTACGCACTACATGGCATTAATCAGAATGCTTGCACCACAAGAGGTCTCTCTAGTCTACCTCCCATAGACATTTTATTGTCACTCCTACACTTGGGCTGATCAGGAATTCTCTCCTTCAGGCCGCTAGGTAACTTTTGCTTTTTAAAGCTCATTTTAAAGCATTTCATCTTCCTTTAGCCTGTGATTAACACTAATCCTCACTCACTCTTTCTCCTCCACCACCACTTATATTCACCCCTTGCTGCAGCCTGCCAGAATACTAACTAACATCTGCATTTCTTTTGGATTTCAAGTCTTCTCTTTCTTGTTGCTCCATTTTCCTCCCTGTTCCTATGCGAACTGTTATGTGAAGCTGTGTGATGCTTTCACCCCCACTTCTGCCGATTGCTACAAACGATTGTATGGTGCTTTGTACGAAGAGCACCACTAATAGCCCTAACAGAATTCTGACCCTTTAAAACACTTTATATGAAGGAGCTGGAGTGACTTCCATTGAAAACACTGAGCTGTAAAGAAGATCCTTTGTTCCTGCAATTTTAAAGGATGAAAGATTCAACCCTAGATTTCAGAACTCTATACAAGTAATGTAGCGTTGGCCCTTACGTAAAGAAAATACAATGGTATATGTTGGAATGGTGTAAAACACTACAGCTTACAATAAGGAAAAGAGCCAGATACCCCCATGAAATTCACAATTGATTACAGTTGCCACTCTGCTCACTATAGAACTGAGGTGTCAAACTCATTCAGTGTGGTGGGGGGCCGTGTGTCTGCACGGGCTCCCCAGTCCTTGCCCCTGCCACATTCAGAGGGGCATGGACTCCCCTGCCCCAACCCTGTAGGCTCTGCAAGACCTTCCCTTTTTCCTGCCCGTTGGGCTCCTCTTTGCCATGCTGACTCCCTGACCCCCCTTCTCCTGTTGTGCAGGTCTGGACCCCCTTTCCCTGGCTTGGCCACTCCTGGACCAGCCGCCCCAGCTGGGCAGCTCCCAGACCCCCCCCCTTTCCCCTTCCCACTATCGTGTGGGCAGGCATTGGCAATCAGTCTCAGTCACAGCCACAGTCTCGCTGGGCTCCTGCCTCTCCGCCCAGTTACTGTCAGTCATTCAGCATGGTGGCCTTTGGTTGGTTCATTCCTGGCTGGCCTTTGATTCACTCCTTGCCACGTGGGCCACAGCCACTTTTCCCTTTTTTTTTATTTGTGATTTATGCGATGTGCAGTCAATCAGATTAGCATACCAACTGACTGAGAGTGAACAGGTTGGGTGAAGGGTGGTGGGGTGGCTATCTGGGATCCCAGCCCAGCTTGCTCTGACTCAGACTCTGATTGGTTGGCAGGCACAGCAGCACTGAGCCAGGATTGGCTGGAGCACTTCCTTTGTTCCGCTGTGCTCTGACTCACTCCCATCATCCAAGTCACAAGCAAGCTTAGCCCTTAGGAAGCTTAGTGGTTCGCTGCTGCTGCAGATGGCTCCCAGGCACAGCTCGGGCAGCACCTCTGAGGGTCAGATCAGTGACTCTGGCAGGATGGATCTGGCCTGTTGGCCATGAGTTTGATACCCCTGATATAGAAGATGCTGATGCGTGATGGTGTTGTGTAATAGTACAAACTCCTAAAATAGCTATGGTGTAAAACACTGGCATTTTTAAAAATAAGTGTTGAGGCACCTTATGAATTAGATAAATATTGAGGCCCACACAGCAGCTAAGTGACTTATCCAAGGTCACTCACAGCAGCTCAGGAACAGAATCCAGAATTCTCTTGACTACTATCCTGCTTCTTTAAGTGCTGCACAACAGTTCATTTTTTTTTTATTACTGCATTATATTGACATACTTCATAGACTTTAAGGGCAGAAGGGACCATGAGGTCATCTGATCTGACATCTTGTATGTCATAGGCCATTAATGGACTAAAACATATATTCCAAAAAGATGGTCTTGATCTGAAGACATCAGGAAGTCACAATCCAATGAATGGAAGTTGAAACTAGACAGATTCAGGCGGCCAACCAGGCAGATATTTGGAATGGTGAAAATAGCTAACAATTGGAACAATTTATAAAAGGTTGTGGTGGAGTCTCAATCACTCATCATTTTAAAATCAAGATTGGATGTTTTTCAAATGGCTATGTTCAAGGAATTATTTTAGGGAAGTTCTGTGGCCTGTGTTGTATGGATGGACAGGCTAGAGATAACTATGATCCTGTCTGGCCTTAGAATCAGTGAAATGGAGAATATATTGCTTCCTTCGGGAGTTTGGTCCAATGGTTAAAAAGCCTTTATGATAAAAATGTGTGCCTATTTTTAATTTCATTTTTTTTCTGACTACTGCTTCCCAGCACTGGTTCTTATTATGCTTTCCCACTAGATTTTAGAGCCCTTTCGTGCCTGATATTTTCTTCTTGTAACGGTACTAATACATTCTAATCAAGTCACCTCTCCTAGTTTCCCTGCCTGGCCACGTAACTATTGTTGCTAAAGACATCATTACACATGTTTTGTAGCAGAACCTGCAAAATTCTTTATTGTTCAACACTTTATATGCTAACAGAACAACATCCATTTCCTTTTATGCCCTCTGCAGTCATTTATCTAGAGTTACTGTAGAATCAGGATCATTGTGCCTCCAGAGGAACAAAAATGAAATTCTACTTGATGGGAGAGAATGCTACTTTCTAGTTCTTCCACCACAATCATCTGGAGTCATTTTCCCAGCCTAACAATATTCTTTTCTTTGCTTTTTCAAATACAAAGCAGTAAATACATGAGAAATGAAACCCCCTAATTTAGTCTACAAAAGTGTTCATCAAGTGAGAGACGGGACTTTTGGAAAAGATTAAGAGCTTACATTTTTCATTTGACTTATTTCCCATAAAATTTCATAGAGGATAAAATGATGGGAGGCAAAGAGGAGAAATGATATTTCTGTTTTATCCCTGTCTAAGGACAATAAATCTTCCTGAAGTATCATTAATTATAGCTGGCCCATTCACAACAGTACTGTTAAGGGTCTATCAGTAGTCCCATTATAACCCCCCTTTTTCAGGGGCTTATAACTTAGTTGGAAGAATTTTCTTGCAGCTGAAACTTCACTTGTGCGGTGTCTCTGGCACAGGAGAATTATGATTGCCTTTTTTTACATAAAATATGAAAAAATGTCACCTGTTTTGATCAGATTAAATGGTGCAGGTGTGACCTTTAAGATGTTGAAAAGACATCCTTCATAGGCTCATTTTATGGCAAAGAAGGAAGAAATGCACTGTGTGTAGCTATAATAGGGATGACTTTACAGGAATTAGATGCAGGATGAATACAGACCAGCGTATATGACATTTAGTCAAATGGCAAAATTCTGATTAATACAACTAAGATTAGAATCTGGCCTATTCCTCCACCGCTATGGTCTCATCAGAATTTACCAGATAAATCTGAGCGGTACTTTGATGGGAGTCACCCAAGAAAAAACTGGAGAAGACTGTAGCAGGGTTGCTTGCCTCTGAAATGTTGGAGGGGCTGAAGCTAGGCAACTCTAATTAATCAAGAAGTTAACCTGGGCTGGAGTAGATGATACCTTATAAAGAGCAGGTGGAAGCTGCAAAGAGGCGAAGCTCAGGAAACTGCAGAGGCTGAAAGAGGGAAGGATGTCAACATCAGGGTAGTTCAGGTGCCAAGCTTGTGAGCAGGAGGTTCCTGTGAGAAATCCTGACGAAGTATGGGCCTAGAGGCCAGAGCTGGAGGGCTGAGCTTCAGCTAGGAAGAGCTGGGAGGACTGGCTGGGGGAACAGACTGGGGCAGAAGATGAACTCTGCTCATGACAGGAGATGCTAGAGCTAAATATAAATGTTTGTGTTGCGGTGATGGACTTTATTTTGGGCCCGGATGATTCTTTTGAACTGTCTCTGGTGTACAATACATAGGAATGACCTCTCTGGGCCCTGGGAGATTGAACTGTTTCTGGTATACGGTACATAGGAATGACCTTGCTGTGTCTAACCAATGGTCCTTCTAGCTCAATGTCTTGTCTTCTGACAGTGACCAATACCAGACGCTTCAGAAGGCATAATCCATTCCCTACCATCCAGTTCAAGCTACTAGCAACCAGAGGGGTAGGGACACTGAGAACTTGAGGTGCCGTCCCTGATCATCTTGGTTAATAGCCATTGCTGGACCTATCCTCCAGGAACTTATTTAATTCTTTTTTAAAATCAAGTTACACATTTGGCTTTTACAATATCTTCTGTCAAGTTCTACATGTTGACTGTATGTTATGTGAAGAAGTACTTCCTTAGGGTCTTTCTAAACCTGTTGCCTATTCATTTAATTGGGTGATCCCCAGTTCTTGTGTTGTGTGAATGGGTAAAGACCACTTCTTTTTTCTTGCACCATTCATGATTTCATAGACACCTATCATATTCCCCTTAGTCACCTCTTTTCTAAGATGAACAGTACCAGGCTTTTTAATTTCTCCTCACATGGAAGCTGTTTCATGCCCCTAATAATTTTTGTTGCCTTTTTCTGTATCTTCTCCGATTCTAATATTTTTTAGATGGGGTGATCAGAACTGCAACCAATATTCAAGGTGCAGGCACGCCATGAATTTATATAGTGGCATTATGCTATTTGTCATTATCTATCCCTTTCCTAATGGTTCCTAGCACTCTGTTAGCTTTCTGAACTGCTGTTGCTCCTTGAGCAGAAGCCTTCAGCGAATTACCCACAATGACTCCAGCTAACTTAGAACTTGAATGCTAATAGCTAACTTCCTTCTGTATGTTTAGCTGGGCTTATGTTTTCCAGTGTGCATTACTTTACACTACCAATACTGAATTTCATCTTTTGTTTTGTTGCCTAGTCACCCACTTCTGTTAGAGCCTTTACAATTCTCAGTTAAGTCCCAAAATAACTGATGTTAAGTAATTTTATATCATCTGTAAATTTTGCCACCTCACTGTTCACCCTCTTTGCCAGCTCACATATGAATATGTTGAACAGCAAAGGTCCCTATGCATATCCTTGGGCAATCCCCCACTATTTACCTTTCTCAACTGTGAAAACTGGTCATTTACTCCTACCTTTGTTTCCTATCTTTTAACTAGTTACTGATCTATGAGAAGACCTTCCCTTTTATCCCATGACTGCCTATTTTGCTTAAGAGCGTTTGATGAGGGACCTTATGAATGGCTTTTTGAAGTCTAAGTAAACTACATTAACTGAATCACTCTTGGCCACAAACTTTTTGATTTCCTCAAGGAATTCTAATAGAATGGACAGGCATGGCTTCCCTTTACAAAGCCATGTTGCCTCTTCTCCAACATATCAAGTTAACATATATGTCTGATAATTCTGTTCTTTGCTACAGTTTCAGTCAATTTGCCTTGTATTCAAATTAGGTTTACCGGCCTGTAATTGCCAGGACAGCCCATGAATATTTTTTTAAAAATCAGCCTTACCTTACAATCCTCCAGTCATCTGGTACAAAGGGTGACAATTTTAATCACAACTTCAACTTCTTTATCACACCAAGCTATCTTTAGGCAAATGCTAAGAAGAGTGATGTGGGATCACTCCCATGGGAGTCAATGTATTCACAGTGGCAAATATGGTTTTTGCTGTTTGTAAGTTCCTCTACACCATTCATTGATGCCAGCACTGCTCCGAAAATGCTTGTTAGTGAACTGATCATGGAGGGTCAGCAGGTGGCTCCTGCCAAAGCAAGGTTTGTTGTTGAACTTGTGAATGTGGGGAAATGTGGCATTTGAATGGTAGATTAGATAACAAAATCCCACAAACTGTTGTAATCAATGTATTGTTTATTGAACTTTCACTCAAATTATATTTCATAAATCTTCATAGAGGTGAATAGCACACTGCAGAGGTAAGGCCTGGTCATGAATTGGCCTCCAAAGGAAGTTGAATGTCAATATCATCTGTACCAGGATTAGAAGCTTTCCCAGCTGGAGGAAATGAAAATACAAGCATCACGTGACAGGGGTATGTTACTGGGAATCAGGCCTGCAGGAAGGCTGCCTGCCCTCTGTCAGTAAAGACCTCAGGGAGGTCTTTTAAAGAAGTCTATTAAAGAGCTGCACGTCATCTAGGTTGATCATATAGGAAGAGGCTCTGAAAAAGAAGGACGGACTCTTTAGGTCATGCGGCCAAGCAGCCCATGTGCTTCAGGTTTCAGGGCAAACAACCCCTAATAGAGAATGGATGTGACTTTCCCCTATCCTGACGTCTTATAAGGTGCTACAAACACTCTGAAGAAGGGACTGTTAGTTTAGGAGAACTGGAAGTTGGAACCAACAGGCTGAAGACCGTCAGGGTTGGGAGCAAGACAGATCCCTGGAGGCATGGGTCTTGGGTTGAAGGTTGACTCTGATGTTTTCCTTTGGACTCTAAGACCTGAAGTGGGAGGGAATTCACCTGGGAGTGAGGTCACCTCCATGACCTAATCATGCTGGAAACTGGTGGACAAGAAAGTCCCTGGTTTGTGACTGAGTTAAAAATGATTAAGTTATTCTCTGTAGTTTACTTCAGCTAAAGCCAGTAACACTGAGGTCTGGAATAAATGTGAACTAATGAAAGCACATTAAAATAATCCAGTTCATCCCCTCCTTTGGCTGTTTGGTTCAATGGAGAAATTGTTTATAGATTCATAGACTCTAAAGGTCAGAAGGGATTAAATATGATCATCTAGTCTGATCTTCACAATGAAGGCCACAAAAACTCACTCTGGAAACTCACTTGCAGAACCTTACTCTGAAACTCCGCTGTAAGGAGGTCATTCCTAAATTTTGTTGAAGATGTGCTGAGCGGACGTCAGAGTGGATACACTGACTGTCAATGCATGTTGTCCCTCAAGAAAATTATGACCTGGTCTGATGTCAGTCTCAATTTACTTCAAAGGTAAAAGTCTGATATTCACTTCAGCTAGAGTCTGTATCCATTGAGTAGCAGCGGTGGAGAGGAACTGAAAGAGATACTTGAAAAGCAAGAAGAAAGGCATGTGATATAGTGAGGTTTGTTCCAGGAGGCTGGTGCTGCAGAGGAGAAGGTGCAGCTCAAGCTCAATGCAGAATGGAGAGAATGACTTAGCCCATGTGAACATTTGCTCATAACGATTTTAAAGTACAGTCAGTTGATTTTAGAGCTCAGCAGTTTTTCCCACTTGTGTCCCGACAGGTAAGGAAGGCCCAAGTTAAATGTAGTACATGGTATTGAGATGAAGTCAACTAAACAAAATGCAGCCTAATCTAAAGCAATGGCTATTAATGAACACTAACATGTGGGGAGCTTTTTTGTTTTCCTTTGTAGTAAAACAATGATATAAAAATACATTTTGTGTGATGTCTTCGAATACACTCCAGGAATTTCCATCCTTCAACCTCATCCATAATCTGTCACTCAAACTTTGCCAGCATATTATTGTCTATGATAATACAATTCACTTTGCTCCCCCTAGAGCCCATTAGAATTTCTTGTATTACAAAATTCTGTCTGCTTTACTCTAATTTGTTTAATGTTAGCTTTTTCTGGGACCATCCTTGAATAAACAAACACACACAGATCACAGTTTGGCTACTGTGAAATGTGCAGGTTTCCTAGTAAGAATATGGAAATAGAAATGAGATACAAACACGGTTATAGTCCTACTAGATCAGATGAAGGATCTGATCTAGTTCAGTGGCCTCTGTTTCACAGTCGGTTTCAGAAACTTCTGAGGCAACTGTTAGGCATCTTATTGCATAATTCATGAGAAGTTTCTTACTAAGCCTTACGTCTGCTCTTGTAGCATGAGAACACCCCTTTATATATTATAATTTTCTTTTTACTTGTATTACAGTATAGCTTAGGAACTCCAGTCATAGACTAGGACCCTACCATAGTAGGTCCTGAATGAACAAAGAACAAAAAAAATGTCCTGCACCAGCTGAAGAGATTCTTGTTGTTCATTTAAATACCTAGTTTTCCAAAGCCTCCCAAAATCTTTGCTTCACTAATTTCTTGTGGCAATGAGTTCCACAGGTTAATTATGTCTTTCTGGAGTGCTTTTTAAATGAACATTTGAAAAGATTGCTTTTTAATTTTCATATTACCTCTGTAAAATGAGAGTCCTAAATAATTGCTTCTCTTTTCTATGGAAATCTTTCCAGGCCCAGTAATTGTTTCTTGCCTTCCTCCAGAACTGCATATGGAACAGTTGTTTCCATTGAACTCTGCACAACTATTGTCAGGGCAACTATTTTCAGTGACAAAGTCTAAAGAGAAAAGGGGCTCAATTCTGAGTTAAGCTAAGGCTGTTTTATGCTGCTCTGCCATATAGGTGCTTTAAAAGTTAGAGACGTATTCTGTGAAATGGAAACTGGCTCACAGTCCAGTCTCTCTCTGATCTAAACTACTTACTGTGCCTTTCTCTAATTGAGGGTATTCTGAAGACTCTGATCACCGCAACATCATCTGCTGCTTTATGTATTGGATTTCTTCCCCCTCCCCGACCCGCCCACCTGTGGATTTCATGAACCTCCATCAATAGGATTGAGTGACTATTCTAGAAAATGGCCTTCCACAACAAATATAATGCTCAATCTTACTTCTCCTGAAGACAATAGGGTCATGATTTTTATCACATTGGTCTTGCACTCATGTGACTCCAATTTCTTCAGTACTTACTTTGACTCTCACTGGCATAAGGGAAAGCAGGTTCAGAAACAGGAATTCTTCAATTTACTTCCCTGGTATCAGGATTTTCACTTTCTCTGTATGTTGCCAAAATAAGAGAAGCAGCAGCAGCAGGTGCATTGGGTTCTTGATCATTTATTTAGATGGAGCTGACTGAAGAAAAAAAAAACAACTTGTTATGCAAGACAGCCACCCAGACATCTTTATTCAGCTACATAAAACTGAATGTAAGTAATGCTGAGAGAAGATTTATATCTGCAAATGAAAAGGAATTCAGAGCTGAAGAGGCACTTTCCACACTAGAAGAAAACCTATGTACTTTAAAAACTCTGAACCCTTTAAACTAGCATATGTTTCTTGTATGTCTGATCAACCAGTTTCGCTAATTAGCAAATGCGTTTGTGCTGAAATAGGCGTTTCCTCCCCTTTCCCTAAAGGCCCATCTGTCAGAGCTACTAAGGTCTATAGTGCAGTCATGGGGCCAAATTATGGGCCCCGTGGACCACGTGTGATGAAATTATGGACCATTATATTACCAATGAAAAATTGAAATGGCTCTCGCCCTTCCAGCTAAGTGAGATGAAGAGGGAAATTGCTTCTGCAGCAGTTTTCCTTCATAGACTCCTGTGGGGTTTAGATTCCTGTAGGGTGCAGCAGTGGGCATTTTGCAGGCTAGGGCCAGGGAGTGGAGAGACCTTTGCTGGGTGTACAAATGCATAACCCTCCCCTGTCGTCCCACTAAGCCTTCCTGAGAAAAGCACTGAAGCCAGTAGCTGTTCTGTCTGTGCCTGGAAGTCCTCTGCTCTGTAGCATGGTTTCCATGGTAAGGGATGTGAAGGGTTTATGTTTTAAGGCACTAGACATGGAAATAAAATTTTCATCACAAATATGATGCTGGTTCTGCCTGCACAGTGTCTATCTCAGGTACTTAGGTGACTCTGTTCCCAGCACATCTCAGCACCTCACAAACTTTCATGGATTTCTTCTCCCAACAAGACTGTGCTATCATTTGAACCTAGAAATCCTTGCAAACTTTCCTTCATTAAAGCCAAATACCATGCAGCATGAGCATGGGACCGACAATAATGAGAAAGCATTATTCCCTGGTCGGTCGTATGTCTGATATACAGTTGAGCAGTTTTGATTACACCCAATAGAGGACAGTTGATGCGCTCTGGTGCATGGAAGATTTGAGAGGCCATGAGGCGCACAGTAACAGCTGGGGAGTCCTCAGTGGCAACAGCTCTGTTACACGATCAGGAGACTGATGTCTTTACATGAAGGATTTAAAGGTATATTATAATCAATTTATGGCGGCTAGTTCCCGAAGACTTGAGAGCTGACCCCAACTGAAGGAAAGTGGGATTGGAAGGAACTTAGAGATGCTTCAGCCTCGTCTACTCACGCAGGACCAAGTAAACCTAAATCATCCCTGACAGGTGTTTGTCCAACCTGTCTTAAAAAGCCTCCAGCAATGAGGACTCCATAACCTCAACTGGAAGTCTATTCCACAGCATAACTACCTCTATAATTAGAAAGATTTTTCTTCATATTTAAACTGAATAGCTCCCTTGTTGCAATTTAACCTGATTATTTCTTGTCCTTCTGGCAGTGGACATGGAGAACAATCGATCACCTCCTCTTTAGAACAGCTCTTAGCATATTTGAAAGTTGTCATCAGGTCCCTTCTCTGTCTTCCTTTCTCAGGACTAAACATGCTAGGAAGTGGTTCTGCAGAAAAGGACTTGGGGGTTACAGTGGACAAGAAGCTGGATGTGACTGAACAGTGTGTCCTTGCTGCCAAGAAGGCTGACAGCTTTTTGGGCTGTATTACCAGCAGACCGAGGAAAGTGATTATTCCCCTCAATTTAGCACTGATGAGGTCTCATTGGGAGCACTGTATCCAGTTTTGGGGCTCCCACTACAGAAATGATGTGGACAAATTGAAGAGAGTCTGGCAGAGGGCAATACAGATTATTAAGGAGCTGGAGCACATGACTTATGAGGAAAAGCTGAGGGAACTCAGCTTGTTTAGTCTGGAGAAGAGAAAAGCGAGGGGGGATTTGACAGCAACCCTTACCCACCTGAAAGTGGGGTCCAGGGAGGATGGAGCTGGGTTGTTCTCAGGGGTTGCAGTTGACAGAATTAGGAGTTGCAAGCTGGAGTGGGGGAGATCTAGTTGGGTATTAGGAAAAGCTTGTTTCATTAGAAGCGGGGTAGTGAAGCCCTGGAATGGGTTATCTAGGGAAGTAGGTGGAATCTCCATCCTTAGAGGTTTTTAAGCCCTGCCTTGACAGAGCCTTAGCTAGGATGATTTGTTGGGGTTGGTCCTGCTTTGGATAAGGAGTTGAACTAGGTGATTGCCTGAGGTCCCTTCCAGTCCTAATATTCTATCATTCTAGGCTTAGATTTCCTTTAACCTTGCCTTACAGTTCAGGTTTTCTAAATCTCTTCTATTTTTTGTTGCTTTGCTCAGGAATCCCTCCAAGTTATCCAACTCTTTCTTAGTGTGGTGCTGAGAACTAGACACAATACTCTAAATAAAACCTCCCCAGTGCCATGCCTTGCATACAAAACACTTGTCACGCTTGTTAATACACCCCAGAATGATATTAGCATTTTTTTCAGTTGTATCCGATTGAGCTCATCAGCACAGCCTCCTAGCCAATTACTCTCCACTTTGTAGCTGTGCATTTGAGTTTTCTTTTCTAAATGAAGTACTTTGCACTTGTCTTTATTCCATTAGAGCATGTTGATTGCCAAACAGTTTTCTAATTTGTCAAGGTAACTTTGAATTCTAATGCTGCTTGTCACCTAACCTGCTTGAACTCAGCTGTAAATTTTATAAGCATACTCTTCATTGTCCAAGTCATTAAGGAAAATATTGAATAAAACCAGACCTAGATTTGACTCCCTGGTACCCCACTAGATATGCTCTACTAGTTTGACAGTGACTTCTTGATAACTACTCTTGATACAATCTTTCAACCAGTTATGCAAACACTTATAGCAGTTTAATTAGACCACCTTTTCCTAATTTGCTTTTGAGAAGGTCATGTTGTATTGTGCCAAAAACACTCCTCAAATCAATCTATATCATGCCTACGGCTTTCATCCCCATTCACCAAGCTAGTAACCTCGTCAAAGAAGGCAATTAGGTTGGTTTGGCATGATTTGTTTTTGGCAAATCTATTTTGGCTGTTCCTTATAACCCCATTATTCTCTAGGTGCTTACAAATGGATTGTTTAATAATCTTTTCTGATATCTTTCCAGGTATTGAAGCTAGGCTGACTGGTTGGTAATTCCCTAAGGCCTCTTTGTTCCTCTTATTAAAACTCTCCAGTCCTTCAGACACTCACTTATCTCCATAAGTTCTCAACAATAACTGCTAATGGGTCCAAGATTGTTTCAGCTAGCTCATTAAGTACCCTAGGATGAATTTCATCAGGCCCTGCTGACTTGAATACACTTAATTTATCTAAATAAATAGTATGTTGCTGCTGTATGCATCCTGAAACTGGTACAAGGTCACAGAAATCCAGAGTGAGGCCTTGATCAAGAAAATGCCTTTTGAAATGATGGCAGGTGCCTGCAACCTCTAACTGAGAATGTGCTGGAGGGTAATTTACACCTCTAGCCCAGGGGTTGACACCCCACATGAGAAGAAGAGCCATTCCTCCCACCACCTCATCAGCACAAGGCGGCTGAGAGGAAGCACCACGGACCCTAGTGCTTGCCAGGGGGTGGGAGAGGGCAGGCTGCCTGGGCCACAGGCTGCGGCTTGTGGGGCTGGGGCCCGGGAACGGCCTGATCCAAAGAGTTCAGGCCGCTTCGCCCCAGCTGCCCAGGGCTGAATGGGCCTGATCCAGGGCCTGGGGGCGAGGCGGCCCCTGTTCAGAGCTAAGGTGGCCTGTGACCCCCCCACCCGCCCCCAGCGCTAGGCTCTGCAGTGCTCCGGCTAGCCAGCTTCGTGCTCTTGTGGTGGGGGGCGGTGAGCTGGGGCCGACTGGGTGACCCCTGCGGCCTGACATCCTCGGAGCCGCATGATGGCAATTCAAGAGCCACATGCGGCTCTGGGGCTGCAGGTTGCCAACCCCGCTCGAGCCTGTTGCTGGTTCACTGAAGCGACCAGGATGCAGGAGGAGGTTGCAGCTGTGAATGTGGAGTCTCTTTGGGGCTGAGAGCAGGCCCCACTCACTGGGCAGAATCTGCAGTTTCCCTTTGTGCCTCATCCACAAACAATAAGTTTGATGCACCTGTGTCAATAAGGTCCCTGCTTATGACATCCGGACACGATCAGCAACTGACATGGATGAAAGCTGATGTGAAAAATAAATCGGTTAGTCTTTAAAAGTGCCACAAGACTCCTGGCTGGTTTTGCTGAACCAGACTAACCTGGCTACCTTGTTGGAACTTGAGAGGGAGGTGTTGGGCCAGGGAGAACAGTAGCAGTTGGTGCCTGGATGTGGGACTGAAGGGGGAGGCACTACTGATGCAGGGGAATGTTCCCTCTAATTACTCATAGGCTGTGTGCGCAAACAATTTCTTTGTGAGTGCAAAAACATTTCTTTGTGAGCACCAATATTAGCACTACTGAATATTTTTGTGCACACTTTATTTTGCTGTGGGCATAGGATTTATGACCTGTGTGCGTGCACACATGCACACAGCTTAGAGGGAATAGTGATAGGAGTGCAGGGGCGCAAAAGTGGAGAAAGGCTAGACCAAGGGATGAAGGTGCATAGGAGATAGAATAGAATCACAGGGTTGGAAGGGACCTCATGAAATCATCTAGTCCAATCCCCCGGGCTTTGAAGCCAGTTCCTTCTGCATGTAAAGCAGATGTGTTAGCCACTACACGGTGCGGGTATGGTGGGACTAGCCGCAACTGAGGGTTAATGGGGGCGTTACCGCATCAAGATGCAGGGTGCATGGGCAGTGGGGTGCACATGAGGTGGAACGGTGTGTGGGGACAGACTAGGGATTGCAGCAGTAGGGTGCAGGGCGCTTAGGGGCAGAGCCAAACTGACCATAAAGGTGAACTAGCTGGTTGCCTCGGGTGGTGGTTACAAACATTTTCTCTGCTGTGGCACACCTTGCCACCTTTAATTAATTTCAGACACACCACCATATAGTTTCTAAAAGAACTCATGAATATTCATGAGCCCATCCAGAGCTCCTTGGGTAGTTTTTCCAAAAAAATGGTGACACACCTGCTCAGCAAAAAAAACCAAGGAGTCGTGTGGCACTTTAAGCCTAACAGATTTATTTTTCACATGAGCTTTCGCGGGAGAAAATCCCACTTCCTCAGATGCCTCGAAGATGGGTGAACTTAACACAGCTTTCCCTTTGGAAACTGACACCTGCTCAGGCCTGACAGCACACTTGTGTGCCATGGCACACTGGTTGGGAAACACCGGCTTAGGGCACCAGACTTTAAGGGACACCAAATTAAATGGATGTGCAGTTTATTTTCTATTTACAAATGTATCTTAAAAAGGAAAAAAGATTAGCGCACCTATAAGGCGGGGCTGTCTCTGCTGGGGCCTGCATGAGGATGGGGCTTCTGTGCAGGGGGTGTTCCTGCTAATTATTCATAGGCTGTGTGTGCAAAAAATTTTTGTGTGTGCAAAAGAATTTCTTTCTGAGCATTGAATTTTTTGGGCTCACTTTATGCTGTTGTGCGCACCGGTGTCATGACCTGTGTGCGTGCACAGCGCAGAGGGCACAGTGGGTGCAGGGCTGGTGGGGGTGCAGCACCATGCAAGAAGGGCACAGGGCAGGGCCAAGGAGTCCCAGCTGCAGGGGCCGCGCATGCGCACCAGGCACAGAGGGTGAGGCGGGGCTGCCTCGCTCCACCCCCTGCCTTCGCCGCTTCCCGCTCCAGGGGGCGCTAGCCTGCCGGCGGGCTCAGCCTATTGCGCATGCGCCCGGCTGCGGCCGCGGGAGGGGGCGTCGGCTCGCGCCGGCCGCGCCATGGCTCTGACGTACTTCCGGCAGGCTCGCTAGCGTCCGGAAGCGTTCCGGTTGCCATAACGACGGCGTCGCGAGCGGCGCATCCTGCGCGGGCCTGGAGCCGCCTTCCGCCTCCGCCCGGGACCCCGGGCCGCCCCGCCATGCCGCGGAAGGCGCTGGTCTGCGGCCTGGAGCTGGAGCTGCGCTCGGTGAGTGGCGGGGCCCGGGCCTGGGCCTGGGCCTGGGCCTGCCCCTCCCCCTCGCGCCGCCGGGGAAACTGAGGCACGGCTGGCGGCGGCGGCGGCTGGGCGGGGCTTAAACGGCCCCGCGTCCCGCTTCGGCCCGGCCGTTGTTTTCCTCCCGGCCCCGCCCCGAGGGACAGCCCCGTGGGTGGGGTGGGGGGGTTGGATTTCGGGTTTGGCCCGGCCCCGGCCCCGGCCCCGGCCCCAACGCTGTGAGCGGGGCGGAGCCGTGGGACTCCCCTGGCACCCCCTGAGCCCGGGGGTGTCCGGCCTTTGGGCCACCTTGCGCTTCTCCTCTTCACTGCGGGCCGGGGCGAGGAAACGTTTGATGGATAAGACAGAGGAATTGGTCTCATTAATCAACTTCAGTAAAATCAGGCTGAGGGTGGGTTTGGCACTGCTGTGGCTTGCCCTGGCTGCAGCGGATGGGGGCCGGGGGGCCTGTGTGAGGGGCAGGACAGCGTGTGGGAGGGGAGGCAGGGAGTTCCCTGACACCCCCTGAATTTTGTAACCTCCCCCAGTTGCCAGCAGGTTTAGTGGGCACGCCAATACTCCCTCCACTTCCCCCCCTAGCCCCCTAATTTGAAGTCCTGGGGGGAGGAGGGGCGGGAAGGAGGGCGAGGTGGGGGGAGCAGAGCAGCTGGGGGACAGGACTCAGTTACGTCCTGACAGGGACCCCACCAGCTCTGCTCCCCGCCAAGCCCTGCTCAGGGAGATCCAGCCCCCGAACAGGCCACGTCTCCCCGCAGCTGTGCACAGGACAGAAAATCAACAAGAGCCCCAGCTCCCAGGCTCTCTCCGCAGCACTCAGCAGGCCGGACAAAAGTCTTTGGCGGGCCAGAGTTTGTCCCCGGGCTGCAGGTTGGACAAGCCTGTGTTAGGGTGACCGGCTGGCCAGTGTAGAAGGCCGGGCCGGGGTGTGAGAGGCGCTGCTACGCGTCCCACATATCAGGCCTGTGTCTATGAGATTGGGACATCAGGCCACCCCCCCGCGCGTGTATCCTGCTCTGCGCTGCCTCAGGGGTTCTGTTGAGAGAAAAGCTCGTTCTCTGCTCTGGTCAATGAAGGAGCCAGACAACAGGAGGAAGAATCACAAGTTTATTGACACTCAGAGCTACTGAGTGCGGCCGACCCCAAAGGCCCGGTGCTAAAAGGGTTTTATACACGGGTACAACAACTTAATTCAAGGAAATCTAAAAATGGTTAATATATTCAAGATAAGATTAATACATTTATTAGTACCATATAGGAATAGTTTTTATACATATTCATATAAGATATGAGAATTAGTAAAGAAGGTCAGGCTGGCTCCTCAGAGCCTGGGAGTGTAATTAACAAGAAAGTTGTTGATTAACAAGTGACCTCAAGACTGGTTCAGTTTCCCCTAGCTCCTGCTTACAGACTGTTCAAGGATGAGAGGGGCCCTATACTTTTGTTGGTCAGGCTAGAGGCTGAAATAATATTAAGGGAACAGTGCTAAAATGGAATTACTTATGCTCACAAGTTTGTGGTCTCATTACAAATCTCACAGGTTTGTGGTTTCATTACAAATCTCACGTCAGTTCTCAACCTTTTGCATGTTGCGACAGGTTCAATGGCGCTCCAGATCCTACAGATGCCCCAGTCCACCCAAGTCAAAGCCAGCCATCTCCCCAGTGCTCAATGGCACACTTACTGTTGTGCAGTGAGATGGTGATGTGCCCTGACACAGTGGTTGAGAACTGCTGCCCTATATAGCTGTCTCTTCCCATGATCCCCCACCATAATTTGTAGACATTTGGAGACACTTGGCTTGCCAGCTGCCAAAGTGCTGTTGGTATTATAAGAGAATCATAGAAGCTGGAAGGGACCATGAGAGGCCATCAAGTCCAGGCCCCTGTGCTCATGCCAGGACCAAGTACCCTCTTAAACCATCCCTGACAGGTGTTTGTCTAACCTGCTCTTAAACACTTCCAGTGATGGAGCTTCCACAACCTGCCTAGACAACTTATTCCAGTGGTTTATTACTCTGACTGTTAGATTTTTTTCCTAATGTCCAACCTAAATCTCCCTTTGCTGTAATTTAAGCCCATTGCATCTTGTGCTATCATCAGTAGTGAATGACGACAATTTTTCTCTCTCCTCATAACATTTTAGGTAGTTGAAAACTGTTATCATGTCCCCTCTTAGTCTTGCCTTTTCCTCACTAGACAAACCCAGCTCTTTCAATCTTCATTTGTAAATTAAGTGTTCCAGGCCTTTAATCATTCTTGTCGCTCTTCTCTGTGACCCTGTATGGGCAAAAGTGCTGGATTTTTGGCCCAAGCCAAGTAAACTGTGGCTTTGGGCCTCATATTATGGGTGGCCTCTAAATGTGTCAGAGATAACTAAGAAGATCGGTCATAATTGTAATTGTTTTTCTTAAATAACCTTCCATTTAAAATCCACCACCAAGAGAACCCTGACCTCCCCATCCCAATCCCATCAATTTCCCTTCCAGGATTGCTGGACTACTCGCATCATCCACAGGTTGCCCAACCTCGCCTCAGGCCTTAAGAGGCGACAGTGGGACGGTTTATTATTTATTCTTTCATTGCCCTTTCTGTTATAATGCAACACACTTTTTTCTCTCTCTTTATTTTTTATGGTATGGGGCCTCTGAATCTTGACATAGCTTAAGGTCTTTGTGTGTCTTAATCCAGCCTTAATGGGCAGCTTTGATCTATAGGTCATGTCGGCCCACTAGTTTCTGAATGCACTTTACACAAAGAAACATCCTGGATGCCAGCCAAGATATGAAAATTCATTTCCCTCACATTGTCAGTTAGTGGCTGTGATGGAAAAGAAGCTAATGTTCTTGGTTTCTTACCCACTGCTGGTACTTGCATGTTTGCTCTAAGGTAGCCACATGAGCTTGTACTTCAGTGAATGAGAAGGAAGGTATTTGCTTTCTACAGGTGACCAGGTATCGCCACCTGGTAAGTTTTGCATCAGCCTCTACAGAAGGGTACCTGATAAATATAACTCCCTTTCCTACTCGTTCAACCCCACAGCCCCCAAAAGCACCCTTATTGCCTGCTGGAAGAAAGACCTACAATAGTAGTTTTCTCTCAGTTTTTCCTCTCATCTCAGGTCCTGGGTGCTGTAAGTGGGTGGGGGGGTGCGGGGAAAAGCATCCCCTATGCCCACAATCTGAGGCTGCTGGAATTAGAGAGATTTGCTACTCTTCCCACCTTCAGACTGGGGGCTTTTCAGTTATGTCCACCAGCCTTGGTTCTGAAAGCCTCTTCCTAGAGAATAGCTTCAGTGCCTGACTGTGCTGCTGCGCTGACCTTTCCTTAGTATCTGGAGAGTGAGCTTCATATGATTCTTCATTTCACTGCCAACTAGAGAGTCCTCACCTGCAGCAGCATGATGAATTACGGGAGATGTGTCTGGGGGCTAAGGAAGCTAGTGTTGCACCTGTTTACATTCTGGTCTCTTTTTGGAAAATTACTTTTGGCTAAAACCTGATTGTAAGTGAAAACTGTAGGAGTTGATGAGTGTCATTTGTCCTTGACACTGACAGCTTCTTATTTATTAGTGGAGAGTAGGCAAGCGAATTTTTGGAGCCCTGAGTCTGAAGCTAGTTAAATACGCTCAGTACAGTCCTAAAACTTCATGTAAAACCAATCACAGGGACTCCCCTTGAAAGCTGACCATGGTTCATAATAATATACTGCCCCCTTATGTGGTATGAGTGTAGTGGATCCCATTCCATTGCTTATTGGATGTGTATTACATCACAAGACCACTGTTACCACTGGTAAACTGAATGTGTGTGGGAATTGATCTAGTTTGTTGCCTTTACCACTGTTCCCCCAAGGTCTGTTCTGAGGTCAGTGAGTGGATAGTAATGCTACTCGCCTAATTCCACTTGTCTTGGTTATAATATTAATATTTTATGTAGCGTGTGACAAAGACTAGAGTAAAACTGTCTCTTGTCCTGAAGAGAAGCAATCAAATCGGGGCTTTAGCATAGCTCCAAGGTCTGTACAGCTCCATATGACATTTTATGGAAATTATTTAGTGAGCTAAAATGCCCATTTTTTGCAATTCCCCTCTACATACCCTTCATCTGGCTTTAAAAATGGTAAATTTAATGCTTTTTCAGCACTGCTAAATGAAGCTCTCAGTTAATCTACAGGGCAGCAGAAGTGCAAGCTTCCAGCATACCTGAACCCTGGTCTGGGAAGAACTTGTTTAATTGGCTAGTCCGTCTGACAGGCAGGATAGTGCTTGGGGTCTGTCTCATTGGAAACTTGGATTCTGTTCTAGGTCTGCCTTCAGTGACCTTCTTTAAGCATTCATTTTTCTTATCTGTAAAATGGGGGAATGCTAGCTCCTCCTTAAGGTAAAGATGTAAGAGACGTGAGCCCTGGGTGATTAAGGGTTGTGAAGTGCGCAGAAATATTTAAAGCTGTCACCTGAAGAGCTGAAACCAAAACTCTTCGTCTCTTAGCTTGTAGCTCAGGGAATCTTTTCCTAGGCTACAAGGTGCAGCCTGGATAAGTCTGTCTTGTGTTCATGCTTATGAATGCACAAGTTTAATGCAAGAAATGTAATATTGGGATGATCTGCTTCAGTCTTTTTGACTGTTAACTCTGTACCTTTCATCAGAGAGAACTCCTCTTAGAGAAGGAAGCCTTTTGCTTAGCTAATATCTATTTTGACAGACATTCTTGTTTTAGACCACAGGTCCCCATTAAATTTCACTATCCATTGGACTGTCTCCATAGCTTCTTTCATTCAAGGATTGTTTTTGTGGTACATTAAAATTTTTTCTTTATGTCCCTGCAGGGATTCATTGTGCAAAGACTTCATTTGAGAGAAGGAGAATTGTAGCAAATGTACCTCACTTAATTCTTGTCACTCTGCTCCCTTTCTCCTCTAGCTGGCAATTGAAAATCTGAGCACTGCTTTTTCAGCAGCCTTCTGTTGCAAGAGGCAACTTCACATTTATAGTACTGTGATAATAGGGGAGCAGCACAAACTTAAGCGAAAGGTGACTAAGAATTCTCTGGCTGGATTGCACAGCAGAACTATCTGATTTGGAGAAAGTAACACAGAGATTTGTGTGTGTCCCTAATGTGAGAGAACAGCTGAGAATTGTGTGATGTACAACACAGCTTGAAAAAAATTGACAAGATGCTCACTAGCCAGAAAACGAAATCTATTAGTTAGAAATAAACTTGAAAGATAATGCCATGGCAGCTGCCCACTAGCAACATCCAGAGTAGCAATCTAGTAAAAAGTCCAGTCTGCTTTTGATCCCTGACTGGGGTACCCAAACTTTGGAGCATTAGGAATTGCACTGGCAATTTTCCAGGAGACCAAGAGCTGCATTTAATTCCCACATATATTTACATAAAATAAAATAAAAATATATCCAACCCTAAATCAAATGTACCTTACTAGTTCACAAGCAACAAAAACTACCAGCTCATTAGGCAGCTTTTGGCTCTTGGGATGTGCTTCGGATAGCTTCTGTGTCACCAGTTTGCTTGGTATCACCCTTAGTGATTGAATGGCATGGATTGTGAACACCGTAATAAAGTGTGAACCTAAAATTGAGCCCTGAATATTTCAAAACTAAAGCATGTGCCCCAGCTAGTAAGTACAACTAAAATTACTTGAGCAAAGGAGGGTGTGCCACTGAAATCTGTTACTATTTGGTTTTCAGCAAACAACTATTTTTATCTTAGCCCATTCCATTTTTTCTCCCAAATATATCCATTAATTCTAATACTGAAGCTCACTTTGTATAATGAATGTTTTTCTTCCAGATAACTTGCCCTGGAGTGTTGTTGAAAGATAAAAGTGAGCTCTATCTCAGTGCCTGTGTATTTGGGCAGTACAGAAAGAGTCAATGTGTCCCAGCAGCATTCCCACTCTACTTAGAAGAGAAACTAGTTTTTGAAAAGGTAAGATTGTACCATCAGTCTCAAGCATTTAAAAAACAGAGAACCAGAATCCCCAAACACAAATGAGCACACTGAAAATCATATTGTGTTATTACTGATTACTGCATTTCTTCAATGCAAACAACATTGTTTCTTCATTACAGATCTATAATTGGAAAAATAGATTGTGAGCATGTGACGATAGTCTGTCATGAGATTTTTTTAAGGTTTTGTCCTTTTCTTCTTTTATGAAATGACCTCTTTTTTTTTTTTTCAGTAGCTCCTCTTAGTTCCTTCCAAGTGTTGTGCTGCTTAAATATAGGTCAAGAAGGAAAGAAAAAGCAGGGAATCTGGAGAAGAATGAACATGAAAAATCACAACTTAGATTTAAAAATAAAAATCTGTAGCAAAAAGATAGAATACAAGCTTGGGCTTTCTGATGACAGACATACAAGCTGTTCTTTCGTGATTTGATGTCACAAGAGTCCCCTTGATGGTACTATAGCTTTGTAATTTACAGTTGCCGATCATCTCGTCTCTGTCCCTGCTAGCTTCATTGTGGGTACCATAGGAATAATGAAATGCGGTACCTTACAAACATGATTCTGTTTTTGACTACTCATGAATAACAATACTTTGCACATCTCTAGTGCTTTTCATCCAAGTATCCCAAAGCACTTTCAAGACTGACTAATTAAGCTTCAACAACACCTCTGTGAGATAGGGAAGGCATGTAGAGGGAGGGATAATTCACCCACCACTGAAAAGCAGTGTGGAAATGGAACACGGCAGCTATTTAACAGTCCATAGCCACACTACAAAACAACTTAGGACAGGACGTGTGGAATACTGTATCCAACTGAAACTCGGGGAGAAATCTAAGTGTATTTATAGAGTGCAATTACTTAAGTAGGAATTTAGCCAGAGCACTGGGAATAATATCCATGCTTGAACAAAGTTTCATTTAATCGCTGTAGGAATTCAGGAACTCTACTTCTACATATTCTCAAAAGTTTGGTACCTCCTGCAGTAGGAAGGCCCTTAACAATGTATAGAGGCACTGGCTCAGTTTTGAGTTTCCAGCACCACTTTCTGCAGCTAAAATTGGTATTTTGTTTCTAATTAGGTGCAGTGCTTGTTTAAGTCTCATTGAAAGAATCCGTAATGCTACAGTCCATATTCTGAGGGTGAAAATTAGTGTCTTGTCAATAGAATACAATTCCAGCATGCTTTGCAACTCTTAAACTGCAGAAGAGCATCCACACTGAAACACAACTTATTTTCCTCTAGAAATAATAATAATAAAACTAGTCACCATTTTTTCAGGACCTGCAAAACTGATTTGAAGAGCTGCCCTTGCTGGCTTTACAACCATAGTGAATGAACAATATTCCCAGCGTGATGCAGACATGATCAGTAATAGCTGTGGACAAACAATATAGTAATGGAAATGCGCCATGTTATTTTCAGCTCAGCTACAAGTGCCAGAAGAATAATCAACATCATACAAATAGAAAGATGAAAAAGCAGCAGGGAGACTAATTCTATTTTCAAATATCTAAGACAATTGCGGGATCACTCAAATGTTGAAAACTTGGTAATTTTAGAAGTTTAACTTTTTTTTCAGTGAAAGACAAAGGAACTTTTCTAACAAGATCAAGTATTTGTCTTTTACATTGCTGAAATTTATACAGACTGCACTTGCATTTTCCTGTGATTGACTCTTTGTTTATGGTAGCTCATACCGCAAGTGGAGAGGAAGAATTTTGAAATGGTTAGAAATAAGATAACCAAAAGTGCTGTCTAAGAAACATTATTTGTTTCAGGGCTTGTCTTCACTGACGGTGGCAAGTTCACCACTGTCAGATTGAGTTTCCAAATCAAATGATCCAGGTCTGTGAAGACCCACTCAACTAAGCAGAAAAATGATGCTGTAAGACTACGCCCGCAGATGGAGTGGCACTGAGTCAGAGGGAAGGCATTTCCCCTGACTCAGTGCACTGAAGACAGCTCCGTAAGTAGGCACCAGGCAATCAGAGGGAAATATGCAAGATATTTCAAGTATTTTGCATATCTCCCTTTCATTGTCTGCTGCAAGCATATGGCAGTATAGACTAGGGCTCGGTGCCAGGTTATAATTTCAATTGCCTTCTCTCTTTTCCCTGTGAGGAGTATTACTGTTTGCAATAATCAGAATCAAAGGTAAACTTTACTTTTTCTCTAAGCGTATCTGGTAGGTCTGATCCAATGTGTCCATTATATTCTTTCAATCTTTTTGTTTTAGGTGTTTACTGATGTAGCTGATCCTGGAGAACTTGTTGAGCTTCTTGAATGTAGGTTTTGCTTTTTTTTCCCCCCTCCCCCTTAAATATACATTATGTTATCTGCACATAGTGCTAGAGCATCCAAAAGAGGTATAGGCTCAGCATTGTGGTGCCCAATATTTTGGCACCCTGCTGCTCAGCACAGGCATGATGCTAGGATTCTATATACCAGGGGTCTCAAACATGAGGCCCGTGGGCCACAGGTGACCCCTAAAGCTATTTCCTGCGGCCTGCAACAACACTATCTTAACTGGTATTTGCAATATTGTATGAAAAGGTTTCAGTGGTGCGGCCCTCGGGCTAAAAGACTAGTCCTCATGCGGCCCTCGTGGTGAATTGAATTTGAGACCCCTGCTATATACTATGCATTGGGCAGTTAAGTCTCTCAAAAAGTGTCATAGTGTGAAAGAGAGAGAGACCGTCTCCAAGTGGTTGGTGCTCGGACTTGGAAGACATTGGTCCAGTCCCTGCTTCAAAGAGTATTTTAGTATTTCATAAAAATAGAACAGCTTTACCACAAAAGATTGAGAGTCCTGCATCAGCACACAGTATAGCATAGTGGTTAGAACACTCACCTAAGAGGGAGAGATTTGGTTTCAAATCCGTGCTCCACCAGTAGGTAGAACGCGGGTTTAAACTTGGGTTTCCCACATCCTGAGTGTGTTCCCTGACCATTGAGACAAAGTGCTGCCTCCTCTTGTTTGGCTGTCTCCTGTGCTGGTAAGGCATGTTCTGAGCATCACACTACTGGATCAGTCTCCACAGATGAGATGGATGGGGGAGCACTTAGTTTGTGAATCTCCCTGGGACTTATGTATGAGCTGGATTCCAAGTTGCTCAGCAGTGTCATGATTTAAACATTTTTGCTGATGCCCACAAAGGGAAATTTAGATGCCTAGGGCAGTGGTTCCTAACCTGGGATGCAAGACCTCCTTGGAGGTGGAGAGCAGCAGCCAAGATTATAGGGGGGTCTGTGAAGCCTCAGTCATATTGAGGTCATTTAGCTCTCCTGGGTGCAGTCCCTTACGGTCTGCACTGGTCAGGCCAGAGGAAACCAACCCCCATGAGGGAGCACCTCTATTCTGGTCCACTTTCATTACTTCGACCATTAGGAACGGGAAGAAGTGGGGCCACATGGCGCATTTCGTGGCAGATGCACCAGGGAAGGCTTAGCTTTTTACTTGGGTAAGAGTTAATTATTGTTGTCATTACATTTATGTTTATTGGAGTTACATCTGTTTATAGCTGGTTCGAAGGAGTGGGGCGGCACGTGATTTGCCTCTTGTTAACTAGTGGATATTTCATTCAAAAAGGTTGGAAAGCACTGGCTGAGGGGACATTAACAATGGCAACTTAGATATTTGGGGAATTTATGTTCTAAGAGGTTTAGGTGGCAATTGAGCAGGGGTTTTGAGAATCTAAAATTTGAAACCTAGCTGCCTGAAGTGGCATTTTAGTACTTGCATCCCTTTGTGGATCCAGCTAATATCTTATTAATGATATGGAATCTAAAGATACTTTTGAGAGGAAAACATTCTCATTATCTCTTTGGAACACTGGTGGCTGAACAATGATCAGTGCTCCATCTGCTACAAATACATGTGACAATTAAATGAAATAGTCATTGCTTGAAGTGTGATCTTTAAATGTGAACCTAGGAAAGTTTTCAAAGATTCAGCAGCTTCTTTGACAGTAATAACTTATCAGGAATACTGATAAATAGGAGATCTCCAACAGAAATCTCTAAAATTATACATTTCTCTAGTGTATTCGAGAGAGACATTTACTGTGGTTCTAATAAGAATGTAACTGGTAGTCACATGTACTATCCAAGCATAGTTTGCAGTATGTGGTCGGTTTAAATACTTTAAACTTTGAGTGCCTTACCTTGTAAAATGATTTAAACAGCACGATTCCCCATTAAGCAATGTACCTTGAGCATGACGAATTATATGAAAATAATGTGCCTGAACTAAAACTCTAGATCTAGGTCCCCTCAAACTTGGCAAGAATTATGGTCCAAAACTGGTTCCAAAGTTCATGGCTTCTGTATTGTTTTCTCAAAAAACTGAGCCCATCTGCTTGCCAAGCTTGACAGTGTTTGTTGTAAACTTGAGCCAATAATTTGTTGTTTGTGTTGTGGTCATACCGAAGGACTCCACTGGTTTCCATTAGATTTGTAGTATTCATGTAAAAGGTTCTGCTTTTATTGTTGGTGCTTCATAATTGTAGTTACTGTATTAGCACCTAAAATGTGGAGATGGTTGAATCAATGTATCATTCCTCTATACTTTGCATATCAAAAACACTTGTGATTATAGGGTTTTTTGACTTATGAAAATCTTTTTTTTCCCCTTTCCAGTTGACACAGCAGCACTTGAACTAATACAGCTTGTTCCTCCAGGTATTGTATCACACTCTTCAACAGATTATGCAGTTTAATAGGTGAATTCCCATGAGGATGCAGCCCTTTACAATAGTCAGTTTTTCTCAACACACAAACAATGTAGAAAGCCCCTCAACAAATAGTCCTTTGACTATAAAACATTAATACATCAAGAGGATCTCATGTTTGAAAGAGAATAAAGTTAAATATTGAAATGTACCATACTCAGCTGTACAAAAGTGATAATACTTTAAAACTGAAAATAAACCTAAATCATTCAATGCACACTCTTTAGGGCATGAAAATTCACTTGTGGTGTGTCTGCCTGTGGGGTTTCAAAGTGCATAGTCTTGTTCTCAGCATGACACTTCTTTTTTTAGTGGTGACTACTGCAAAAATCCTTAACCCATGCTATAAATGTTACAGGTCTGGGGAGAAGTGAAGATGAGAGTGATTTGTCAAAATTCTGTTATAGGTTTTTGTGATTATAAAAAGCCTATTGTAATGAAATTTAGGCGTTTCAACAAATAATATAAATCTTCACTTTATAGGAACTAAAATAGTTCGAATGGTCTGATTTTAGAACTCTGAAATTAAAAGCACTCATACGTAAAAGTTCTTAAGAACAGTATGACAAGCAAGAAACTATTTTTCTTTCTGTGGTTCACTAGGATATTTACACAAAGAAACAAACTTAGTGTTAATTTTGTTGCTGTGGAGGATAGGAGATTTTAGGAGGATAGAGAGCTTATAATGGATGTTTGGCAAAGTGACTGTGGTAGAATAACTTGAAAGGTTTAGATCACCGATTTTGGGGTGGGGGGTGGGGAGAGGGTTCCCTTTAAAGAAAATAGAAGAACATTTGATGATTTTAAAATACTTTTTTGATTATACCACTTTCAGAAAGGAATTTATGTACCGATCTCTGATTTAATAAACATAATTGTTCTAGGAAAACAATGAGTCCTCTGGCACTGTAAAGACTAACAGATTTCTTCAGACATAAGCTTTCATGGGCTCTAACCCACTTGGTTAGATGCATCTGACCCACTTCTGATGAAGTGGGTTGGAGCCCAAAAAGCTTATGCCCAAAGAAATCTGTTAGTCTTTAAGGTGCCATAGGACTCTCATTGTTTTTGCTGTACGCAGAATAACATGGCTACCCCTCTGGAAATTCTCATAATTGTTCTTTAGTAGAGAATAAAACACATGAAATTTGAGTGCTGTTAGAAAATCACTGGCTGTGTATAGGAGGAAAGAAACTGAAGAAATGCAGGAAAAGGATCATGTGTCTCTTAATGCAGAGGCTCTCAGCATTTCCAGATTACTGTACCCCTCTCAGGAGTCTGATTTGCCTTGTGTACTCTCAAGTTTCACCTCACTTAACTACTTGCTTACAAAATCTGACATAAAAACACAATATATCACAGCACACAATTACTGAAAAAGTCTTACTTGCTCATTTTTACCATATAATTCTAAAATAAATGAATTGGAAACATTGTATTTATATTTCAACACACTGTACAGAGAGCAGTAAAAACAAGTCATTGTCTGTATGAATTTTTAGTTTGTGCTGACTTTGCTAGTGCTTTTTGTGTTGTCTGTTGTGGAACTGGGCAAATACATCAACACATTGAGATATCTCCCTGTTCATACTCCCGTGTACTTTACCCCTGGTGGAGAATCACTGTCTTAGGGCAACAAAGAGAGTCTGCTATATGTAAATTGGATACTGTATTCAGTAAAAGATGCTTAAAGGCCTGATCCTGCATTTTCTTACTATCCAGCATTGACCCACTTTAATCAGAGCATTTATGGCCGAGTGTAGTAAGAGTTTCTCTCTTAACTGGAGAGATGAAAAGTTGTATTAGTGTCATTATAGTGTTGTTCATGTATCTCTACAATGTACAGCTGTTGCCCAATAAATTAAGTACATGTTTCCTTTTAGTGGGAGAAATTCTAGCCACTTATGAAGAAAATACAAGAGATTTCCTGTTCCCTGACCCTAAGCTTATTCGTGGGGGCCATGGTTCAGATCGTGAAGTTTTAATGAAGAGGTCTGCTAGTTTTACAGTAAGTGCATATGTGTGTATTGTATTTATGATACAGTGTGTTTCACGGGAACAGCCTCAGGAACTACCTCAAGCCAAAAGTGATTACTAGTGGCAGATAATTCAGTACCTGAAATGGCAAGTACTAATCCAAGGCTGAACTTGAAGTGCAAACAGTCCTTTTATAATGTGAACAAGTTAATATCTAGATTGATTTGCTATATAGTACCATGGTCTTTTTTCCCCCTTTTTCACCCATCCAGTAGGTGGGAAAATAGTTCCTGAGGGTATTAAATCTATTAGATTGTACAGCAGTTTAACTGTGTACAAGGCAGTCCTATTTTCATATTCCCCCACTCACTTTTTGGTGCATTTTTGTCTCAAGTTATGTTGTAGGCCATCTGAGTCAAGGTCTGTTCACTCTTTGGTTTGTACAGCCCTGTGCACAGTGGATCGCCACTACTCATTGAGGCCTGAAGGATTTCTCACAATAAGAATGAGCACTCCTCATGACCTGCATTTAAACTTGGTTTAGACATGGTTATTACTTGTTGGTTTTTCTTTCTAGAACTTGTTTGTCAAACTGTCTTTAATCCCATTCATGCTGATCAGCTAAGCCATTTTAGAAATGTTGCCACTTGCTTCTCAGTTATTATGACTTTTGTGAAATCCTAACTGTGGCTAACTGAGTAGAATGAATTCAATAATCAATAATCAAATCATAGGGTTGGAAGGGACCTCGTGACATCATCGAGTCCAACCCCCTGGGGCTTGAACCCAGGACCTTCTGCATATTAAGCAGAGGTGCTAGCCACTACACTATTTGCAGGAAGTATTAATCTTCTGGAGTTATGGGCTCAAGTGTCCACTAAATGAAAATACATTTGATCTCAGCCTGGTCCTCAGCAGGTGTTTAAAGCTGATGATTCCCAGGTGAGAATGAAACAGTCCTGAAAGCAACTGTAAAAGAAATACCTTGGGGAACTACTTTTGTAAAACTTGATCTTATTGCATCAATAAAGTGCAAGGACACTGAGACATGGAGGATTTGGGGCTCATTTGTCCTTTCAGTTACTACTGAATTTCTTCAGTTGGTGATCAAAAATGGCTTGCAGCCTGGTATGCTGTGCCCCATAAGGACAACCTGAAAATCACCCTGTCAGTTACGAATAGAGGTGCTAATTTTATAATTAGAGGTAGCATACTTCATCTGAATGATTTGAATTGAACTGATAGGACTACAATGGGTAGCGTGTATCTAAATCAACTGTCAGTGAACATAAAATGAAGCTTAAATGAACATTGCTGTGGGAGCTGGAGCGCATATTGGTGTGTGTAAGCAATTCTTCCTGTACCACAAAACCAAAATACCATGTTATGCAATCCAAAGCCTGCTTATAACCTATCTGCAGTTGGAGCAGAAGTGTTTTTATGACAAAATTCAATACAAAGTTGCAGGGCCGTGACTACAGCAGGGCGAGCGGGGTTTGCCTTGGGTGTGCCGGAGCAGCTCCCTTGAGCTGCTCCATTAAAGGGTGTATTCTTTGCTGCTTGCCCTGGGAGCTGGCCATTGTAAGGGGCAGTTCCAATTGGAATGCACTCCAGCTGCTGAATTCCTTAGTTACAGCTCTGCAGAGTTTCATCGTGTTTTGAAAGATTGCACCATGACTGCTTCATACATACCATTTCTTTTAGCATCCTATCTGTGTGTTATCAGATATTAATTCTGATGATAGGTGCAATATAAAGGCAAATCATACTATATTAAATTCTTTTGTTATTAGTAAGAAGGTTTTTTTCCCAAATGAAATATAACATTATTATACCTTACTGTCTAAGATTTAAGGAAGATAAACAATTGAGTAGTACTGACTACGAAGCTTATTAGAAATAATTTTGAATTACAATTTGGAATTCTTTAATTCCAGTGGAAAGCTAATTCACTTCTCCCAAAGTTCTTTATGGTAAATCAAATACATTTCTATTTATTGTGAAAGGCTGCCTCCGGCTTTGAGATACAAGTATCCAGATAAGTAGCTGGCTCTTTGCAATGATCACTGTCATGAACCAGTAGAGTTCTGCTGTGATTTAGGCCCTTTCATTCTTGTTGAGGTGTCAAGCAGAGTCAGCTGGGACTTTGGCAGATGCATGATGAAACCCAAAAATGACTAGAGTGACTGAAAGGAGAAAAGTGCAGTAGTCTCTGTCACCCCCAGGAAATTATGTGGTACAATTTACATGGTGAAACATGTATGTCTCCTTCTGCCCAGAAACCTGGGATGGTTTAGCAGGGTGGTGGGTAATGGCCAAACCCCAAGAATAATGTAGATGGTTTATGGGGGGAAGAAAGGTGTCCTCTAGCTCAGTGGTTCCCAACCTTTTCTCTGCTGTGGCACCCCTTGATACCTTCAAATTTTTCAAGGCGCATCATTATTTAAAAATTCACAAATTTTCAAATTAACTATAATAACTTATGAATATTCATGAACCATGGTACAGTGCTCTGGAAATGCTGCTATATGGGGTAGTAGGGGTAGCAGAGCAGGGGTGGCAAAATGGGGGAGGTTGGGAGTCGTGTGCAGTGGCAGGAGTGAGTGTGGGGAGCAGAGCAGCACAGGGGTGACAAAAGAGGACAAGGGGAGCCATGTGGGGAACAGCACAAGGGTGGCGAGAGAGGAGAGAGGAAGGAAGAACAAGAGTGGTTTTGTGGGGGGAGAGGAGGAACCTGGGGAGTGGGAAGGTAGGACAGGGGAGCCTGGCACAGCACCCTCTTCCCCCTTTCTCCACAGTGGCTCTCTGCCACCCAGGGCAAATCCTCACCCAACTACTGCTCCCTCCCACCCCAGTGGGTCCTGTCCTCCCCCTCAGCCCCCTGTTGCCTATGATGGACAATCTCATCACTGCAAGGGCCAGAACTAGGCTTCCAGCCCCCAGCTGTGCCCCCCTACAGCCACCCCACTCCTCCAGCTACACACCCCTGCCCCACACGATCCCCAGCAGCTCTCGCCCCCGAAAGCACTTACCTGGGCTGTTTACAGGCTGCCTGACACAAGCTGCTCTACCCTGCAGGGGGGAGATTCACACACTCCTGGCCTCCTGCAGCTCTCTGCTGGCTGGACTTAAGGTGGAGCCACCGGAACTCTGTGTTTGGGCTGCTCCTGCTATTTTTAGGGGGACCCCCTGGAACTCTGCATTCTAGTGCCTTCCTCTATTTTTAGGGGGCAGGAATGCTGCCTGCCTAAATATGGGGCCCTGGAACTGTTTTCCATTGCATTCCCCGTTACTTCAACTCCTGTCTGTTCCCAGTCCTGCACAGCCCACATGGCTGGGCTGAGCAGGGAGGGAACTTTAACTCCAGCTGGATGCTGGTGGCACACTTTGGGTGTTGCTGTGGCACACCATTGTGCCCTGGCACACTGGTTGGGTGTCACTGCTCTAGCTGATGGCATAGGAATCCATAGAAGAAACAACCTGCTCTTCCAAGCCAGCATCGAAGAGTCACAAGTTTTTCTTCTCAGATCCCTGCCATACCAGCTGTCTCCCCTATGGGTTGGGTCTCCCTCTGTCCTTCAAACTGCTTCCAGTTCCTGAGGTTTGGAATGATGGGGTCTTCTGCCAGCCCCTCTGCTGTCTTCCTAAAGCTGCACCAGTGGGAAATACTTGCCGTCCTTGTTGACGGTAAGCAATATATGTACATGTTATGGCAAAAGGTAAAATATTAATTACAAGCTTGAGAACCAGAACCACTTGTCTTATTTCCACAAGTCGGTTCGTCCCACAAGCAAAGTTATAATTAGGCACAGTAATAAGTATATTTGACTGACACCTTTAGTTTTTAATAAAAGAGAAATTTACATTACTGTTGTGGGCTTCGGCTGGGGAGTGGCGAGCAGTATCTGATGAGCACTGCTGAACTGCCAGGTAGAATGAATCCCAAGATTGAAATATTGAAACTGCTCTAGAAAGCTGGTACTTGGTTGATAATGTCTCTAGCTAAATGGCTTATGAAACCCACAATACAGATACAAGGCATTCTGGAAACTCTCTCACTGAGAAGAGTTTAATTTCCTTTTTCTTGGTCTGGTGCTGCCCTGCTGATGCTTTTGCTGACTCAACATTTCTGTGCAAACATCACTATTAAGCTATTCTCTTTGTGAATGCTAATAGACCATACTATCTTCCCCCTCTGTGCAATATTTAGCTTCACTTAAACAGATGTTTTCTCCTCTCTTGTACTTTCATTAGAGTCCTAATTTGGGGAGCTTTGGTTTATTTATGTAAAATACAGACTGCTTTTCCTCTTACTGCTTACAAACCTGTCACATAATGTTTCCAAAGTCCTTCACAGGCATTAACTAGCTTTACAGAATTCCTGTGATCTAGTTTGTTGTATACCCATTTGACAGCTGGGTAAACAGTTGGCACAGAGAGACTGAGCAATTAGCCAAGAATGCTTAGACCCTCAAATCAATAGCAAGGTAGCATGTCACACGAAGGAGTCAAGACTCTGTCCTCTTCTTTCTTCTAGTCTGAGAGTGTTTCTGAGGCATGTATTACCATAATATCTAGGTCAAGTCCATAATATCTAATCCAAGCTTGTTTTTCAATATCTTTCTTTGTTGACTGAAGAGCTGTTTTTATATCATCTGTAGTATAAACCTCTAAAGATTTGTAATAATTCTTGGTCTCTTTAAGGACAGTGGGCATGCTACTGAGGGGTTTCATAGCAGATATACTAATTCTAATTTGCTCCTTTTTCGACAGCTGATGATTCATTTAGATAATAAAAATGAGTGCTGATTAAAGAAGGTCAGCTTTAAGATGTGTGTATGCTCTGTGGTTTGACTTTTTCACAAAAATTAACCACCTAAATTGAATTTGCCATCATCCAGGACTCTGATAATTGTTAATAGACATCATGTTTGTCATTTGTCTCTTGCATTTCTGATTGTAGTAATCTAGCATGGGGCCAAATCATGCCATCTCATGGGGAGGAGGGAGAAAAAAAATCAGCGTTGTAGGTATGGGGGAAGGAGAAACATCCCCTTCATGGAGTTTTCTCCAAAATTCTTAGGATCAAGGGCACAGGGTTAACAAAGGAAGAAGTTTCCCTTGAAATGTTTGGTCTTGGACTCTACTAGAGACTTGAGAGCCACTGGTGCAGAGGTTGTCTGTCTCCATACTGAATCAAAAGCCCCTGTGTCTTTCCGTGGTCAGGAACCTTCTCATGTCCACATAGCAGTGTCAAGGACCCCAGACTGTACCAACTGTCCCAGCCCTCACCCCCCTGTCTCCCTGACCCCATTTCTATGGTCAGACCCCTGTAGCCACAGCATCCTCTGAGGATTTGCATGTAGGGTGCTTGGAGGAAGTGGTGGATGATGTTCCCTAAGAATATACTGAAAGTTCAAATGGAAATAAATAGAAAATCATTAGTGTAGCATAAGAAACGGAAACCACAAACAGTATTGTGTTTCTAAATAAGTTTACAGAGTCAGTATGAATGGAAACTTGCAAAGCGTTATGTGAATTTTTATTGATGCTGTAACATGACATGAAAAATCTTTAAAACTGCTTTTGACAAAGAAATGCATTGAAATAAAAGTCAGACCTTAATTGTTGTACAAAAGCAATGTAATCATCTGTAATTGAATTGTCAGAAATGCAAATGTTATCTTCTTGACATTTACCATTTGTTCTGTCTTTTCTAATTATTTTTATTAAAGGCTAAAATTAACAAAGGAAATGGTTTAAAATTAGGAATGGTTTCTTATATTAGGTGACATTTATTTCTTTGATACCCTTTATCTTTAGTTGGAGCTTGATGTTCAATTATTGTGTCTCTCCTAGGGAATTGCACCAAGATTGAGATTTTCTACAAGCTCCTTTATTACAGAAAGTCTGTTAAGTTCAGGAAGGATTCGTGCACAGGTTAGCATAATCTATCTGTTTGTGATTTTATTTGTAGTTTTAAATTGATAGTTATGCTGTCAACTTTTTGCATGTGCTACTCCCTACAAACTTATTTCATTCTTTTCTTGTGAGTAAAACAGATGTCAAAGGTGCTTGACAATTTGATTAAATTTTTAATCAAGCATGAGTAAAGAATAAGGTTGGTGCATGACAGTGGGTTCTGAGAGTTCCTTGAGTATGAAACAATTAACAGCTGCCGTGTCCTATGATCAGCTGAAATGTGAGTCCCTGAGGTGTGTGGTGTTGGGAAGATGCCTTCTTATCATTTCTAATAGTAGGCGGGTGAACCTGGAGATGACAAAAACAAAAAATTAAAATTATGGTATCTTATTAATCTTGAGAAGTTGTTTTTGTGAGGGAGATGAAGACTTCTCTTTAAAAGGCTACCATCAACTTGTCAAATATGCACCTGGAAATTATAGAGCAATGGTAAGTAACACTTTCGACAAACTAGTTGAAGAGACTAGAGGAAAATGTTTTTCTATGATTCATTTACTTTATTTGTTTGACAACACTTTGTGTACTGTCGGTTTGTGTTTTGAACCTCCCTCAGGCTTCCAGTCTTATGCGCTCATATGATGATGTCACTTCCCCGGTACTGTTCAAAATATTCTTTATCAGTAATAGCAACGGCAAAACTAAAAATGGACTGGCAGGCAAGAACGTGCAAAAAGGGAAAGGGGTAGCCTAGAGATGTTTGGGTGGCGATGATGTGGAGGGCCTGTATATAAGCAGAGGAACACAAACATTTTTAAAGGAGGAAATTTAAAGGACAAACCTAAAAATACACATTTTTGTCAGAAAACTGAATGCTTCTAAACAGACAGACCTCAAAAATCAAGGTGATATGTTCACTATGAAGTGTATATAGCATGTACCTGAGACTATTAACATCTATAGGCCTAAGCACAAATAGTGAATGTAGTCCAGTGTTATGCTAGTCTGTTTCTGTTTCAGTTTGTATGTACAGATGCAGTGCAGTAAAATACACATTGTGTGTATATATACTGGATCAATGTCTGTTATATATTCTTTTAAAAGGAAAAGTCATTTTCAAAGGAAAGGCATACAAAATTTACTGAATTTAATACCAATAAAAATAAGATTTAATAGGATGGGAGTTGGGGCTAAATTCTACCTGAAATTCCAATTCATCATGCTGTGACATTCAAAGTCAAAATGTGCCATTGTGGAAGTGTTCAAAGCAAAGCCTTTTTATCTGAAGTACCTCAACCTACAAAATGTGTAGCAGCAGCTGATAGATCAAATTAGAGAAAAGTGGTAATGTGTTTCCAGTGGAACTTCAGTACTAGAAATATAAGGTGTGACAGCTGACTTTTGAATTGGTAAGTAAGGAAGTTAAAAGTTAGGGCTGACTTTTTCGAACACTTAGTTCGGTGTTGCCAGTTACAAAGGAATTGAGGATGTGTTAATATACCATGAATGTGGACACTGAAGTATTTCAAAGCTTGTATCAACTTTGAGCTAAACACTTGTGTTGACATTTTAAATAGTCTTCAGTCTTTCTCGAGAAACCCTGTACTTGGTGCAAAAATGGCAGTTTTACAGCATGTATTTTTGGTTTTTCATATACATTATAATATTGGCCTAAATTAAGAGGAACTCTGGAAAGAGGGTCCTAAGAGTTATGTTTTTATAGTGTTTTTGGTAATAACTTTGTTTTTGTTTTTGTTTTTTATTGTTGTGTTCTTTTTTTTTTTAAGAAAAGGGAGGTAAATCCCTTATCTTTCAAGAAAATGCATTTTCCAAAGCAGTTAACTTGGTATGAATCTTTGGTCAGTTTCTAAAATGCATGTCATTTAACCTTTAAACAAGGGCTCCATCTTCTGCCATTCACTATTACAAATAGAGATAGTTTTATGCTCGGAAAGGGGAAAACTGAAACAAATATATATATAAGGTGAGCAAATATTTTCAATTGCATATGTCAAGCAGAGTTGTCATTACATGAACTACAGTGACATAATTCAACTTCATTTATATAGTGTCGTTAGCACCAGCTCTGTGATCAAGCTAATTGGATAAGTAGCAGGCATTTAACCTTCAAGTCTGACATTTAACAACATGCATTAATTTTATTGTCCTCCTGCTTTTAAACAAACTATTTAGAAGGACCATCTTTGTGGGTACTCCGCCTCCCCCTGCCAAATTGCTGTGTGATTATAGTTCTGTTCGGTAACTCGAACTGAAACACATCTATTTCTGTTGCAGGCATTAGTTCCATCTTTGGAAATATTTGCTTGTTGTATTATCAGTAGCAATCTTTGCTCAGCAGTCTGTCAAGCCAGATAATTTCTCTTTTCACTTTAGAATAATTTGGATTGGGTGCATCATTCCACACCAAATGGAAGATTACAAACAAGGTCACCGAAGAAAAACACCCCATCACCTGAGAAAAACAGGCACTCCTTAGCAATGAAGAACTATGAGCAGCCCACAATAGCTTCTAAATCACGATCTCCATCTCCATACACGAAAAGACGAATGTGTGAACTATCAGAAGAAGCCAGACAACGACTGGCCCATTTAAACCTTGGGCCTTTTGAATTCAGAAGAGAAACTGATAAACCTCCATTTGTAGTTAGACGTGTATGTATTCTCTGCAAAATGCTTCCAATTTAAGCTCAGATTAAATATTACTTCCCAAATCCCTTCAGCTCCTAGTTTATGTGAATAATTTTTTTCCTGCTAAACAGTCTGCTACATAGTGATTTTAGATGTAAAATTAACTAGAATAAAAGTTCTTTTGTCAGTGCTGTTAACTGGCAAAGATCAAACTCTTTCATGAATACCATGTTTAAATTCTGACTGCCCATTCCTTTTCTTCTAGCACACTGGACAGCATAATAGCTGTAAAAATTCAAGTTGGAAGTAATTGGTATTAATATTAAAAGTGGCTGAATAGGATTTGAAAAGATTGCTGAGTGCCTTTATGAAAAGTCAGCCTTCCTCCTTCTTACCTTTCTTTACATTGTCATCTTATCTTTAGATCTTGCTAAAGGGACAATTTTAAACTCGAGCCTTCTAGTTCCAGTGCATCTTGACCTTGATCTAGCAAAGTAGTTTATGCATATGCTTAACTTTATGCATATGAATCATCCTGTTGAAGTCAGCAGGACTACTTGTGCTTAAAACTAAGCATGTTCTTAAGTGCTTTGCTGGACTGAGGCCAGAATGGTTGCCATCATATTGCTTGATATGTACTTGAATGTGAGTTTTCTCTTTTTCTTAATATTTCCTGTGACCAGTATAAATGCCTGCTTTAAGAATCCAAGCTTGGATGGTTGGAGAGACAGAAAAATGAGGCTGTTTTCTTTCTGTGCTATGACATCATGTTTTACATCCAGTGATTTTTTTTTATCTATCACGTTATCTGATTATCTTAGTTAGTTCCCTGATTATTCCTTTTTTTTAGCTTATTGCTAATTAATTCATTAATATGTGTTGTCAAACTCTGGAATTCACTTACAAGTTTTCTTACTCCTAGATACCCTTTAGATATTCAGATCTAATCTTCAACCTACTACTTATTGTTCTCCCATGGATATTATTTTTTCTTTTAACTCAAATTAATCAGTTCTTCTGTTTCTGATCTATAGGTGATGTTAACAGTGTAATTATGGCACCTTTGCATGCTAATTGTGGATTCTGATAGCTTTACTTTTGTGCCTTTTCTACAAAAAGAATGTGCATCTGCTTCATTCTTTTCATGTATCACATCCCAACTATGATTGCCTTTCTGATGTGATAACATACTTAAGGATATCTTTAACGCTCAGGTCTTTCTGGGCTAGAAATTCTATGTTGCACTGAGATCAAAATTTGAACTTGCTAAAATGTTACTGTTTAATTAGGAAGAAGAACAACACTATCTATCTTGGTGAGAGCTGAGCTATTTTGGGTAAATATTGGATATTTGTGTGTAGAGAGTGTTTATAAAAAAAAAAAAAAAAAGGCATGTCCTTTTTTCCTATTATGTAACTAACCAGTGCCTGAGGCACAATAACAAAGCTCTCTGTTTGGGAAAATTTGAAACAAGAATGTGTATTTATACTTTATTTTGAGTGACTGTAAAAAGGATCTAATGGAACTGCATTAATATATAAGACAATGTTACATCTTATTTTGGTGCATGTCACCCTACCCTCTTTTTTCAGTGTGCTTTATAATGCCTCATCTAAGGGTTTTTACAACCATGTTCTTTCTTTATTGTCTGGGTACATGTGCTAATACTAAATTTGTACAGACAAAATACGGTAGAGTTGTCTTAAAAATTTATCTCCCCACATTAAATATTTCAACAATGTTTTGGCTCCAGATCGAGCAGCCGAGTCCTTCTGTTGATGTCCATGCTTGGAGTCCCATCAAAGACAGTGCACATGAAGCTTGGTCCAGGGTATCGTACGGTAGGTATTGCCTTATCTTTCTCTTCTTAGATACTTCATTCCATTCAGCGTGTTAGGCTTTTTTACCCCTTCATAAAGAAAGACTGTCCTTTCTTCCTAGGGTTTAGCCTGGGTGAATGAACCCCTTTATTTTATTTTATTTTTTTAAAAAGGGGGTTAGGATATTGTAGTACTCCACGATTTGGTCCTGATTTCTGTGTCATCCAAAAGCAGAGCGTACCCCAACACCAGGCTGGTGCTTTGGTAAAATACTGGCCAGGAGCCAGTGCAGAGGCACCCTAATGAGAGACAGTGACCATTGCCTGAACAAAGATGGCACTTTAGAGGGCATTCCAAGCACTGCACCTGAAGAGGCCTGACTCAGCTGGGCTGCCAGGAACCTGAACAAAACACACCTGTTGCTCACTTTGATCTGTAACTCACTAAACCTCTGTACTTAGGAGATCTGTTACTTTTCCTTTTCTTGCCCACCACAGTTAAATACCCTTTCACTTAGCCATATGGCTGATTGATTGGTTATAGGGATCTGACATGGTTAGCTCCTGTAAGACTTGCCTCTGAATTGCAATACAACTGGCATGCTACCGTTAGCCTACAGCACTGGCAGCCTGGGCAGCCGCACTAATTACGTGTCTTTATGTGAACTGAAAAAATATGGGTCTTCCTACAGTGTCAGCTGTGCTTTGCCACTTTATTTAGCTTCTGATCTATTATTTCCCATATGCATGATGTGGATTATTTGCTCTGTTGCTTCCAGTAATCCAGGGATTAAAGTTAGTCTTTTAGTGGAGAGCTAGGCTGAAAACAATCTTCCTCCTATCTAGCATATATTCACAGACCTGGAGATTCTTCGTCTTAGTTCAAATTAGGGAAGGCAATACATTTAAAACATGATTTAATGTTTTAGTATTCCTTATATAATATGATAGCATGAATCATAGTGAAATTCACCAGTATTTGTGTACGTCTATAGAAATTTTATTGTATCACCTCACTAATAATAGTAACGTCATTGCAATTCTCCATGAGTTAAAGGTACTTTGGAGTTTACCCACAGAGAAAGACTAGAGGCTCAGGACGTGGGCACTGGGATGCAAAGCCTTTCACCATAAACTAGAACCTGTTCCATTTGCAATGTCAGATACATGTCATTGTCTGATAGGCACTAAGAATTTAAATGAAATGAGTTAGTGGTCTCAGGCAAATCACTGGGGGCCTGCAGTCTACCTCTGAAAAGAGTTGTCACTTTTAACAGGGATAGGAGTCATTGATCGAGAGCCACCCTCACCAACCTACCTATATCTTTGGGTGTAACAGTTGTAAAGCATCAGACTTTTGGAAAATGCAGGTTCCTGGCATCAAATGTACTGATCTTAGAAATGACAGCTCAAACATCTTTCATCTTTCTGGTGCTAACTGAGTACATGTGGTTTACATAGGTGTATATCGATCTCTTGGATGAGACTTTAAAAAAAAAAACTGGAGATCCTGTCTACTTTCTCTGCAGGGGATTTAGAGCTTTGGCTTGTTGGTTGCACCCACAAACTGGATGTCAAATTCTATCATTTTGTGTCTGCAAAATCAGAGGCAGTGCTTGAAAACTGGGCTCTACAGATTCTCTGATTCTTTTAATTAAAGTAAAGCTTGTGCTGGTGCCTTGCAGTCCTTAAGGAGGAAAGCTTCTCTATAAATAGATGGCCTCTGAAGCAGAACCAAATTTTATCAAAACCTGGGAATCACTGAAATCAGTGGCATTCCTACACACATATCTATGGATAGAATTTAGCCTCTTGTTTTGTCCTCCTTTCTGGATAGCTAAAGTTCCACAGAAGAGCTAAGCAGTAACTGCTATTAGACGAATACACTCTGACCTTGTAGGTACTACTCACCAAACTAGTTCAAGGCGTGGCAGAGCAGAGTAGAAACAGTGGGGACATTTTTAGGTCCATGAATGCATAGTGGACTTAATTTTTAGATGGAAATTTGATTTCCTTTTTAAAGTGGCCTGCTGTAGTGTGGTAGAAAATATAATACATATTCTGTTAGTTTTACTTTATAGTCATTTGAGCAATGATTATCAAAATAGAAGTCTCTTCAGTTCATTAACAGAACTATACTCATTCGATGTGATGAGTTGCCATTAAGTTAGTGTTGCAATCAAACCTAAGATTATTGGTGCCCTCTGAAGAAACAAACTCTAAAACTCTAATGACAGTGATGTTATTTAGAATAACATGGTATATAACAATGATAAATAGCTTTAGCTACTATTTTAAAGGTGAGCTAAATGATTTTTGAGGAAAGAAATTAAAAAAAAAAAAAAACGACAAAACTACATGTAGTTTCTATACCTGTGGTCTCAAAATGTGTTTAAAAATTCTGTTGGGGTGCACTTTTTTCCAGATCCTTCTCTTCTAGGCAGCTACAGACCCAAGTATACTAAAGTAAGTAATGCAAATAAAATTGCATGCAAGTTTGCCTGTGTGTTGTGGGGTGAGAAATGGAAGAGTGTGTGTGAGATTTCTGTTGAAGGTGCTCGAGTGAAATCAAATATTCAACTTCTTCATTTTGTTGTATGATGCTGTATGTTGCAGTAGGTATGTATGTAAAATGTTATCTATATTTAGGTATCTTACTATAAAGTGTTCTGAAAACATTCTGCATGCACAAACTCTTAACACTAGAGACATAAATTCTTGGTAAATCCCATTCTGCAGTTATAGAACCTTACTTATTTATTTATGTTTTACAGTAAGGTTACTTTATAATGCCAGAGAGGAATAAAAAGCAACTTAAAGGGGGTGTGAAATTATGTTTACAAGCACTTTAAGAAAATGCTTTATATCATTCACCAGAGCATTGTGAAGTGGCATTGTTGTAATAACTGGGCCTACAATATGTTGTTTCTGAATTACTCTTCTATATGTCAAATGTTTGGCTTCTGTGATTATTTTCAGTCTTTTTCTTTTCTCATCTAGCTAAGATAGAAGAGATCTTAGCTCTCTTTTTCTCTTTACGTTGAGATAGAAGAGCTGTTTTATCTCGCCCACCTGGTAGATCTCATTTCACACTTCTAACACCTTGGTTTACTTTATCCTTTTTCCCAATATTTTTTTGTCCTTCCTGAAATAACCTGGACATTTTGCTGTCAGGTTGTAGATAGTTAATTATTTGTGTGTGTGCATGTGTGCACCTTATTAGATTTTTCTAATGGTTGGCAAAAGAGATGATGCAGAGAAGGAGAATGAATTAAAAGGATAAAACTTTGGTATAAGCCAAACATTCTGTTGTCAGCTTCTCAACTTTCACTGTGCAGGGATTGCCATTTTACATGGTGCGTAAGTCTACTATGTTGTGCTCCTTCTGTATTGTTCCATGGTGGTAAACTGTAAAGGTAATGTCTTCAAAAGATGCTTTTATGATGGATATTTTAATTCAAATCCATTTTTTCTCAGATGGGGAAGGAGAAATTAGCAGCAGTTATTGTTTGGAGCACATATATAACACAGATACAGATTAAATTCATCACTTGCCTGGAGCCCTTAAGCCCTCCTGGTTCTAACACAAAAATAAAGGCAGAAGGGAATATAGTTTTTCTGTTGCCAAAAATAATTGTACAGAACTAAACTAGGTGCTAGTATTGTGTAGACCAGGAGTCAGCAAAGGTTGCCAATTTCTGTACCAGCCTTGCCCTGAACCCACAGCAGGTGCTGGAGGGTGGGACCAATGGGACAGGAAGTGGATGGCGGGCCAGCAAAGGGGGGAGCAGTTGTGGCAGCACAGAACCAGGAGCCCTGTGTGCCAATGTGCACAGTCCCACGTGCTGGAGGTTGCCAACCTCTGGTGTAGACTGAGGACCTGAAAATTACTCTTGGTATAAATAAACAAGGAGTACTGTGGTATTTTTAAAGAATAACACTTTTATATATCGCATGAGTTTTTGTGAGAGGAAATAAGTAGAGCCCTGCATGGATACAAACATGTGGAACCGCATCCGATCTGTACCTGCTCAGTGATAGCATTGATCTGATCTGAAATCCTCATGCCAGGGTTTAACTGCATCGGTAACTGCGTCTGCAACTGAGCTTGGGCTCGCATGCAGTGTTTCAGCATTTGATTGGTTCATTCCCCATATGGGTCCCACCCACTTTTTCCTTTCTTGTTTGTGGTTTGCATGCTGTGCTATCAATCAGATATCGTTGCTCACCAGTGAAATCTCTGATTGACAGCAATGGCTTGCCAACTGGAAACAAGAGAAGGAAGAAGTGGGCAGGGAAACCATGGGGAATGAGCCAATTAAAAGGCCAGCAGTGAATCTTGAAGCCCGACACAGATCAGTGCAGGGGCTTCAGCAATGGATCTCATCTGTGAATTGATCCGCAGCAATGTGTCTGCAGTTATCCGCACCTGCAGATGCAGATAACTGCAGATCTGCAGTGGATACCCGTGGATTTGCAGGGCTCTAGAAGTAGCGATCGGATGTGGTGAGATTTTCTCCCATGAAAGCTTGTCTTTAAAAGTGCCACAGGGCTCCCTGTTTGTTTTGCTGAACTAGACTAACATGGCTATCCCCTTTGGAATGTGCTGGTATAATGCAGCTGTTGATGGGAAATCAGTAGTAAGTGTAATAAAGTCAATGATATTTTCACCTGCAGTTTATCAAAATATATTTAATCTGAAGGTTGTGTTTGAATGGTGTTCCAATTTTGAGCAATCATCAAATGAATCCTTTAAAAAAAATATCTTATAGGGTCAAAATATTTGCCAATTTCCAAAGGGACAGCCGTGTTAGTCTAGTTCAGCAAAACAAACAGGGAGTCCTGTGGCACCTAGTCTTTAAGTGCCGTGCGACTCTTATTTTGGCAAAAAAAAAAAAATTTGGCCTCTTCTGGCTTTTATTTGTTAATTTAGATCTTCTGTGTGGTGTCACTGGGGCATTAAGCTTTTGATCAGAGTTCACCTAAAAATAATGTGTTGTGCAATGGGGTTTGATCCAATCCTGCCTTTCAGAGGGTTTCCAGGTTAGTATGAAGAATTCCATGGAATAGTATTGAGTCCTCGTACATGTGTGTTGTAAAATAACAAAACACACATTTCTCCCTCAAAGAACAGGATACTTGAAAGTGCCAGTGGTGTTGAAGCTATAGTCAGGATTCTATTTGGATATGGCTGTGATGAATCTCTTTGTAGGACTGTAAAGGAATAGATCAAATCTTGATCAGGAAATGTTGTTTCTACAGAAGTGGACCTGGTGGGCAAGATGAGACATAGCCTGTTCCCTTAAGCCTGCCAGCTAAGCTGAAAAAAGGTGCATTCTTATCTCACCCTACATCTTTGACATGGAGCTTCTCCTAGCCATTTCATGATGTCCATAAGGGATCACCTTATGGGGCTTAACCAGTATCTACAGATCAAAGTGGCAATGTCGAATCTGGCTGTAACTGATGGGATCATCAGAGCGTGAAACGCTGGATACAGGTGGAAGGTTATTGAAGGTTCATCTGAGTGGGGCACCTGCCTGTGAAGCCTCATGCAAAATGTACTATATGAGTGTAGTATTCAATTTTTTAATGGGTTGTAACTTGGGCAAATAGAGAACACTGAGTGAAAATCTCCAAGGTCTCTTCACTAGAAATCTCCAAGGCACTTTTTTTAGTGACATTTGTTTCACACTTGTGCCTCTAACTTGTTTCACATCTACAGCTGCTCCCAAAAAATTGCAAAGATTTCTTTAAAATGGGGAAAATGTTGTCTCCTTTCCCGCCCACCAACTTGCCTTCATAATCAATATGCCTGAAGAACTGCTGAGATGAAAAAGTCACTGTTCAGAAACCAGTCCTGGAAAATTTCAGCCAGAAAAGTGAAAACTTAAAAATATCAGTGTCTGAAAAAGGGGTTAGCTTAGAAAGTAGTCGTACTCTGTTATATTCAAATCTCTTTAAACAACTGCTTGTGAATAAATGTATTGCTTGAAACAGACAGGTTTAACTTTGTTTTACATACAGAAAAAATGGAAAGCGTGCATCGCTGCTCCTGAGAATCTTATGCGTAAGCATAGCCAAGGCTTATTTCATATTGTTTGAGGTTGCGCTGGATTTTTTTTTTTCTCTGACAGATTGTAAGGTCTCATCATGGGAAAGACTTCGATGGCTCTTCTGACAGCTGTGATGAGCACCAGATCTCAGATATTACTAGTAGGCACTTTCGTTCTACTGGGTCATTAATACATTCAGCACCCTCTTCACTACGGAAATACTCCTCGAGTCCTGTGCTAAACCGGTCTTCCCTTAGGGAAAGGTAAAGGCTTCTTTTCACTCATTGTCTATGAAATTTCGGATTAATTGGCAATAGTAAATAACAGTAGTGTTTGCATAACTGTGGGTTGAATGTTTTGGAGTGACACAAGCTAAAGTGATTGTTGATTTCTTATAAGTTTATGTAGCCATTTGAACAGTCATCCAGGACATGTCGAAAATGGGGCCTCAGTCTTCTCTCAGCTTCATTACTGTAGCCCAACTGACTTGGGTTCCAAAGTCATGCCAATAAAAATCTCTTCTCCAATTGCATATTTCAGATAAAAGTCTGAATTTTGGCCTTGAATATCTATTACATATCTCAAGCAACAATTGGCTAGCATTTTGGAAAATGCTAATATTCCTAAGACTGGCTTAACTAATAGGGGGCTGAAATGAGATGATTGCTTTGCTAAAGGATTCTGAAGCTGTTTTGAATTTTTTTACTTTTGATTTGTTTTTCAACTGTGATTTGATTAATTTAATTTATATCTAATACAAGGTACATTTTTTTTATAAATAGAAAACTTTCTTCAGGCGTTTCAATAAAATTGTATAAATATAGGTTATTAGTGGGGCATGTGGACTAGATGTTAAGTCCTCACAAAAGTTGAAATTGGCATCCCCTCAACATTACCTTCTACCTGATGCTTTTGTCTGTTGGTGTTACATATAGCAATTTTGACTGCCGCAAATGAGGTGTAGGGGTTGAGAGAATTTCTATTTTTCTCCTTGTTTGTGTATGTCACAACCATCTGTGGGTAGTTCACTATGCACCATAATCAGTTTTACCCCTCTTTCTTGTGCGTGGGTCTTTTATAAGCACGGGGAGGAGGGGGACACATGCACTGTGGGAAAAACTCAATCTTTTGTTTTATTTTAATGTGCATGGTATGCACCTCGTCCAGTGTAGCTTAAAATCAGTTCAGTGATCTTGCTGGTTCTATTCACTGGTTTCTCCTAAGCTAATGCTTGGAATCCTGTCACCTAATGATGTGTTTTCTTCCTATCAGTAGGGGTACTATTATATTATTAATAAATACCTACAGTTTTCTTACTTGAGATCCAAGCTTTTTTATACATTTAGATTTTTTTAAAGAAATCTCTTGGCAGAAATCATATAAGACAGCAAGAGGCCAGACCAATGAAAATGTAGTCTAAATCTGACCTTAATATTAGTACTGCTAAACTTACCAAGGCTTTAACCAAATGTATGCTGCAAGCTACATTTGAAGTTGGCAAACACACACCAAAGGTCAGCCTTTGGAAATCTATTAAAATACTGTAGTTCAAATCACCTAACTATGCAGAATATCGATATTGTTGAAAGCATAACAAAATGTCTATTTCTAGATGAGTAGAGAGTCTGATCTTGTGGTGATTTGATAAATTTTGCATTCAAACTACTTTAAATCCAGTTTATGGAGAGCACTGAGCCCCTAGGCTAGATTGTGCTAATCAGCCCACAGCAACAAGAAAATTTGACTTCTTTTTTTTTTTTTTTTTTTTTTCCTAAAAGTGAATGTCTTTCATGACATTGCTTCCTAGAGCATCACCATTGGTGTTACTTGCATAGCTATGTACCCCTAGAAGCTTGCTGAGCAGTATACAGATGGGGAATTGTGCAGTTTCCCAGAATTCTGCCTTACACAGCCCAAGCTACATAAGGTAGCTTGCATTATCTCCCATCAATATGCTTACATTCACAGAGTCCAGCATCTTCTTGGTACTTTGCTGATGGGAGACAGCCTCCTGTCAGTGCAGCCTGTCTCCTTTTGGGGAGGTGGATTACTGGCATTGACCAAAAAGTCACCTGGGATCTGTTGAGCAGATGTCTCCACTACCAGCTCAATTGACCACACTGCATTCAATGCCACAGAGCCAGCGATGTAAACATACCCTAATAATCCCTCTGTTCCTCTCTATCTGCCTACTAGAGTGGTCATAGGATGGCTCTTATTCTTCTGCATTCAACAAATAAATCAAATTCTAAACAGTTAAATTATAGGGCTAAAGCTGAAAAAGTTTGCTATTTTTTTTTTTTTTTAATTTTTGTCTTTTTCTTGATTTTTTTTTTTTTTTTTGGTCACTTTGTGTTATTGTCTTAGACCGGTTTCAGAGAATGAGTTTAAGAGGCTTTATTCTTGCCACACACTTGGTTTATATAGATATGTAAAGTGCCCTTTATATCTGAGGGTAGAGCATTCCTCTGAAGGCTGGAATTCCTGCAAGGCACTTTCAAAAAGGGCTCAAAAGCATTATAAGTCTTTGGTTCAGAACTTGCTTTTCGAAAAGGCTCAAGTAGCAAGCAAGTCTGAGTGGTTGTCTCCTATAAAAGTACCCCAGTGCTGAAGCAGTTTGGCAGCTAAGCCTTACTGGATGTCAAAGCCTGATGCAAAATCTCAAGCTGAAATTATCTTTGTGCTTGGGATTTCTTTAAAAGCATAGAAGTGAGTTAAACCAGCTAAAAACTGAAGTTCTTTGGTAGGAACTGAGAAGAAAATGCACAGTCTTGGTACCTGGCCATTTCTGGTTTATTGGGAGGCAAATTGGGCTTTGCGATTGATGCATCTAGGATGAAATAATCTTTTCCATTCTTGATCTAGCACGTGTAAAAACTTCCTAGCTGATGATTTCAGTCTGAGAGGAGTAGCTCATCATGAGTCGTCTTGCCTGTCCTCAGTATCTTTTGTGATTCATGCCTGCTGGAATTGTTGGGATGTGGACTAATCTGCTATGAGTCAGAAGAACAAACTGCAATGAGGTTTGCTTGAGGACACTCAGGGATCCATATATAACACTCCTTTCTTTCTGTCACACTGGAGGGAGAGGTTCTTTTTACTCCTTTCCTGTAGTTTCTCTCATACCAGGAAAGTTCTGGCAGCACCGAGTTGGGTGATTTTAGTTAGGTCCAGTAGACCAGGTGTGTCCTGGCTCCATTCAAGTCAGTGGAAGTATTGCCTTTGATATTGATGCAGTCATGATTCCATCTCAGGTCCTTGGCCTCTAGTTTTGTCTAAAAGTAGTTTATTGACTCTCTCCAAGTCAATGTCTCCTGTCCTAGCAGAGTAATGCATTCAGACCTCAAAGCCCTTCGTCTGATGTCACAGAGATTAAGTTTCTAGGGCACAGTGTCTTAAAATAGTAGAGTCCAGAAAGCCATCCCTTAGCATGCAGAGTGCTGGTAAGTAGAACTGGGTTTTAAAAGTTAGCTCAATGCAGAGGCTGTGACCTGGTTTCCTGTCCAGCGCTAATTGATTTAGCCTTTCTTTTAGCTCTATTTGCAAAGCTGTTCTTGGACCTAAAAATGCTTACCTCTTTACCATTTCTGCTTACCCTAGTTCTGTGACAAGGGGCTCCATCTTTGTCTGTTCTGTAGTGAAACAATCATTAAACCTGTAAACTCCCATTCAGGAGCCTGCTTATCTTTGGGACTTGAACTTGGCAAGAAGTCCATGGGAGGTCTTCTGAACTTTTAGGGTCTTGCTCTCTTTATTACCTCTGACAGTCACATCTCCTGTTGTAGTTAACATAGCCAGGAGGGTCTCCCTGATGATCTGTCACCTTATACAGTAGTCCACAAAGACCAGGGGTTATTTAAGCCTCACCCCAAATTCTAGATGAACATGTATATTTTGTCAAACACTAAAGATCTCTGCCTGTCTCTTTCACAAAGCCCTGCAATCATGCAGAAGAGATGAAGCTGAACACCCTGGATGGCAAGAATCATTGGTTTCTACTTATACAGTACTAAGCCATTTCAAAAGTCTGACAATTTATGGCCTGAGCTTAAAGACTACCAAAATAGATTTAAAAAATTGCATCTAATTATGTTATAAGCCAGTTGTGCTGAATTCTTCAAGGTTCAATCAACTAGGGTATCACAAAGTTGATGGTGTGTACATGCAGTGTGACCTTACCTTAAATCTGTACTGCTGCTACCTGGAAGTCAATTCACACCTATAAATCATGATATTTTGACACCATATCCAGAGCAGTTGGTAGTGTTTTTAGGCCTTTAAGATCCACCTCATTAGAAGGTGATTGACTAGCCTTCAGGCTTGAAATTAAACAAATTTATGTATGAGCAAGAGTTCTTGCTTTCCGTGTGCCTCCATAGAGCTACTTCTTCCCTGCTTCAGATCCCAGGTCTCTGCGGGTTTTCTAGTGGTGGTGAAGAACTGAGGGACCATAAGATGGGATGATGTATTTTTACCTTGTCCACAGAATTTAATACTCAGAGGAATCCCATGTACCCACCAGCTACTGCTCAAAACTGTTCAGTACTACCCTGGTATGATTCTTAATACTTGTTTACCTAAGAAATTTTTATCTGTTCCTTCATTGTTAAAGCAGCAAAATCTCCATAAAGTGAGAGCATCTATGTCCATATAAAAGTGCTTATACAAGTATAGCTTCTTTTGATTTGGGAACTGAAATAAGTTGTATGCTATAAACAATGCTTTACTGGAATAGCTGCATCTACCCTAGGGCTTTTACTGCCATAATCATGACAGGAAAAAAAATCATACCCCTTACTGATGACATTATACCAGTAAAACTTTCTAAAGCTAGCTCAATCCTTACAGCATCTCTGTGTTGGCAATGTATGCTGAGAACAAGTTGCTTTTAGTAAGTAACCACTTCCTTTCTTTTAGCTGGGAGTAAAGTTACTTCCCCGAGTTACCTTGAGCACACCAGAGAGAAATTTATCCAAGTTCTATCAGTTTTAGAATTAGGTGTATTTGGTTTTCTGGATGATTTCTTGTGTTATGTGGGTAGGTTCTCAAACGTTCTTCTAGTTACTAGCCTGGGTATGTTTATCTAAGGAGTTAGTTTGTTTTTTTTCTTTTTCTGTCGTGCAATAGTGGTGTGTTCTCTGGTTGTGAATCTGCTACTGCAGTTCTTTATTGATTTCTGTCCTGTGATAGTTTGTCCTTGTATGTGGTTTCTGCTCTGCGTGAATTCTCCGCCTTTGAAGCTGATAAATTCTTCACGGAAGCTGCTTGCACACAATTACACACGGTTGAGAGGTGCTGGCAGGGAAAGGGTTATTCCCCATACAAATATTTTGCAATAATCTTTTGCATTAACTCTGCTATCCAGGAGGGTATAGGATTTCTTGCAGATTTGTGATATTAACATTTCCTCCGATATACAAAAGAATGGTTGAACTTATCTCACCTTTGGAAATACCTATGTATTACAAAGTTGTAAGCTCCTGTTTAAATAGTGTACACACCTTTTATTTGAATTTCCAGTAGTCTGTTTTATGCTGATAGAAGTCTGAGAATTATATTCATCTGTATTATAACAGCCAGACATGATGATTCTCTCTTTTTTTTTTTTTATTTTTATTTTTTTTTTTTAGCACCAAGGTAAATGTTGTCTGTTTGCATGACTTCAAAAAACAACAACAAACCTTACCTCATAAAAGAAAATGAATGTCTTTAGTCACATTCCAAGGGAAACAAGTTTTGTACATAAGGTCATACTCAATACAGCATCTTTGAAATGAATGATGAGAACTTCTTTAATCTGGCTTTTTCTAGGTCACTGAGCTATACTTCCAAAGTGTTTATACAGTCTATTGAAATCAATAAACAATTTAAACTGATGTAACTACAGAATGTTTGCAAGTCCCCAGGAAAATTGGAAGTATGACAAAATACAGCTGTAGAAGTTTATCAGGGCATTGAAATGAAATGACTTTTCCTCATACATTGCAATAGAATGCTAACACCTTAATCACACAAATAAGTAGCTAGTGGCTTTTAAAATACATTACTAGTGGGTCTAGGCAACTGAGATTCCTTTATTTATAGTCCGCAAAGCTGTGCTCTGAAACCCTTTTATAATATATCTCCAATAGGAGTTATCATCCTTGAATTGTTTCAATTTAGATTACGGGTGTTACGTTTTCTGGCATTGTTTTATTTTACAATCAGTTTTGATTGGTGTAAATATTAACATTATGACTTAAAATGTGGATTTGGCTTTGTAGTTATTACTAAAATTAGGCAGTAAAGATACTGGTAAAACTAATTAAAAAGGAGCTGATACTGTTTTTAATCATACTTAATGTTTTGATTGTTGTAAATTAAGTTCAGGGCTTATGTGATCAACAAACATTTCTTATACCACAGTGCACACTAGTGGATTGTTCAGAAATACCACTGAAGAAATCCTTATAGCTTTTACACTAAAACGTACTCTTTGCTTTGGTACAGGGTTCAGTACATCTCATGTGAGTGTATAAAATAACAAACATGGTGTTATTTTTTCCGAGATAGAGCATCTGGCTCCCAAAGGATATTTGTAACCATAAGATTAATAACAAAGCTTTGGAATTCTGCAAACAAATTTTAGCTGCTTTGTTTCCTGTTCCAAAAAAACAAATGTTGTAAACTACAGCAATGTGTTCTGACCCTTTTTTCCAGTATTGAGCAATGCAAGTCATTCTGACAAATTACAGTTATTGTATAAATGAGATAAAGGGCCATGCTATCATGGGCCACATTTCATCTGTGGAAACAAAAACTGGCACACTTGCGTTGCTTGCAGAATTACAGGTTTACATGCTCAGATTCAGCAGCACTTTTTCCAATGCTAGGATTTTGGAGCTAGCAATCGGGAGTTTGAAGATTACATTACTAACCCTGGTGTTGTGTTTTTACTGTGTCACTTAATTGATTAGTTCATTTTAAGTCAAAGCCCTTCAGCAGAGCTGCAGATTTCTAGCAGTTTATTTGATAACAATTGAATGTGTTCATTGTAATGTAATACATCAGGCTTAGTCCAGTTACATGATGAAATAGCAGAATCCAGCTTTCTCGCTTAAAAGTTCTTTGACTTCAGGTGAATTAAGAAAAGTCAACAGACCACTCTGCCTTTTTCTAAGAATGGTTACTTAAAATGCGTTACTCGAACAAGTCTGTGTGTGTGTGAGGGAGACCTGAACTGCTCATACATGTTTCTAGGTTCTAAATTAACTTAGCTATTCCAGAAGAACAAATGGATGCCATTATGTCTGGCTTAATGAAAAAATTTGTTCAGTGACAGTCAAAGAGCAAACAAAATCTTAAACTGTATTAGGAATGTGAAAATATGCCACTATATGAATCAGTGAGAACCCTTACCTGGACTACTGTCTCAATTCTATGCATCCTTTCTCTTCCAAGTGAGATAGTTAAAACAGGAGGGATTCAGAAATGGATGACAAATGATCAGATGCATGGAAATACTCTGTATGATGAAAGGTTGAGGGTGAGAAATGGGACATTATGGAGGCAAAGCAGATAAATGATTTAGAGCAGGAAAATGCAAAGATAGGAATCCTGAAATAAAGCACTTATGGAACAACCTCTCCATATTTGGAGCTTCTTTATTAGAGGCTGATTATTCTCTGACTCATGAAAGTTTAGATCACACACTGAACTCTTTGGGTCATCATCATTATCGTTCCTGCCACTTTCCAACTGGGGGTCAAGGACTTTTACAATCTTCTTCTAAAACTCATGGTCATATTCTAGGTTGTTGTCAGATTGGCCTCTCTGAGGTCTACTGAAATCTGGTCCTCAGTCATCTTGTGTCCACACCCATACAAGAACCGTCCTACCAACATAGCAATCTGATCACCACTTGATATTCCCCTACCAACATAGCCTAACCTCCCTCAGCTTCTCTTCAGCTGGCTTTTTACAAACTCATGTTGCTTTTTGGTCATAGAGCATCTCACCATTTGACCATCTCAGTGTTTTAAATTTTGTAGTGGAGAATATACTGATTTTCTTGTGTCCTTGACCATCTTAGCTAATAGCCATAGATGGACTTATTCTCCATGAACTTCTCTAATTCTTTTTTGAATCTTGTTATAATATTGGCCTTCACCACATCCTCTAGCACCAAGATTCACGTGTCAACTGTGTGCTGTGTGAAGAATTACTGCATTTCTTTAAAAAATCTCCTACCTATTAATTTCACTGGGTCGTCCCTGGTTCTTGTGTTTACCATGAACCATTAATCTGAGATATTTAAACACTTTTACTCTTTTAAGTGCTCTGCCTCTGATATCCTTTATTATGAGCCATCCTCCATCAATTATCAGAGCCTCAGTCTGATCAGCATTCATTTTGCATCCAACCACCCAAAACTATGTTGCCACTGCTAGAGTTGGCTTACAGAATCTCAGTCTTCTGGATATATCATTAAGTCATCAGCAAACAGCATGTTCCAAGATGTTTCCCTTCATATACCCACTTAGCACATCCATGAGAACCACAAATAAGGAGGCCCAACACTGACATGTGACGCAGGCCAACATTTACTGGAAATTCTCAACTGTGGTTCCGCTTAGTTCTATGGTAGTTACTCTATCATGCATATCCTGGACAAGACAGACTGTTCTTCAGGGGCATTCTTCTGTTATACATATCCTACCAAACTATTTTGGTGCAAGAGTTTACACTGAGATCATAACCAATTGCCAGCTCTCTTCTTTTAACTTCTCCATGAGGATTCATTGTGCACATTATGGCATCCCTTGTTGTCCTTCCTGGCATGTATCCAAACTGATCCTTCCAAATTTTAACTATTCTATTTAGATACATTTCAATAATCTTCTGTGTTTTCACAGCATGTGATACCAACTTCATTGGTTGATAATGTAACATCTTCTTTTGTGTTTAAAATATAGGCACCACAAAGCTTTTACATTATTTACCCAGCATTTTTCCTTTTTTCAAGACTGTAAAACTTAAAAGATACTTTCCCTTCCTAGTAACTTCACTGCTCCCATTAATATTTCATCTGGCCCAGATCCTTTCCCCTTTTTCATTTTCCTAAATTGCCTTTACAACTTCTTTCCAGGTGCCCTTTCTTTTATCAGGCCCTGGTTCAGCTTACATGGTCCAACATTCCTAGGATTTCATGTGTCTTTTCCAGCAGTTTTTTTAGTTTGAACCAGTTGTCTTCCACACATTCCTGCAGGAATGTCAGGAAGTCTATTCATCACTCCTTGTTTTGAAGATTTTCCCATTCTCATATTTAAGTTGCCATTACTTAGGTCTCTCTGGTGCCCAGAGGCTCAGATGTTTCTGAGATGTCTGCATTCTGAAGCCCATAAGGAGAAGTCTACGCTGTCTCACAGTGCAGTCCTTGGGTATTACATTTCCATTGATAGATCTATCAATCCTATTATGAATAATCTCTCTCATGAAAAATAAATTGGTTTGGGACATGTCCTTCACTGGCACAAATTATGAGATGGCTTTCCCTCATCTAAATGTGTCTTTGTAATCACCATCTCCAGACAGGTCTGTAGAACCACTTCCCCCCATGAGGTTTCTGCTTCCTGTGTCTTAAACTGTTTCATATCCAGCTCTCTCCATTCCAGCATGTACCTTTAGAGCTGCTTTGATAATTATTTTCTCATTGACTGATATGTTTCCAGTAAGGCACAGCAATTCATTTAAAAAACAAACAAACAAAAACCCATTTTTACCTTTTGATCCTCTCTTTTTAAACTGTGATGCATAACAACTTACTGTACGAATAGTTACCTCTTCCCAATACAGTTCAATACCCATCAGTCAGTCCAACCTGTCGGTAGTCTCTGCTGTGTGTCTGTGTGTGGTTTTTAAACAATAACTCCCAACATTGTTTCAGGAGATTGAACTCATTGAGTAATAGATGCTGGAACCCTCCATTAGCATCTGTAGCTCTTCAGCTTTCCACTTTTCCTGTACTGAATTTTCTGGGCTGGGATGAGACTGGTCCTTGGAGCTAAACGTGGAGCCTGTTCTCCAGTGCTCTCAACAACCCCCTCCGGACCCCCCCCCCCCCGTTGGCATCCGGAAGCATGGGGCAGGAAGCTGTGTGAAATGAATGCAAAGAGGCACATGCTGAATGGGAGGGGGAGTGTAGACTGGGACAAGGACACTTGTTAGAATGGAACTGGAAAAAGTGAGGGGAGGCTGGGACTGGGAGTTGAGGATGGGGAAGAGTGGGACCGGGTGAGGGAAACAGGAAGGGATGTGCCAGAGGAAAGAATTAGATGTGACGAGGTCCTGGGAAGGAGTTAGGATTTTTGGGACAAAGGGACTGGAGCTGAGAACCGGTATGAGGGGGTACCAGGAAAAGGAATGAGGAAAGGTGATGGAGGAATACCAATGGGCAGAGTGGCCTGAGAATGGGGACTTGAAGTGGGAGCCTGTAGGATGAGAGGAGACATGAAGATCAGTCATGGAACTGGAAAGGGGGAAGCTGGACTGACTGGGGTTGCGGGGGGGAATTCTGAAACCTGCTGGCAAAGTGTCCCATACCACTCAAGTGGTGGTCCAAACAGAAGATGACAGCCTACCGTTGCTGTCATTTACTCCATCAACTCAAGCAGCACAGGTCCGTGTGATAAAAGTTCCCTCCCTATTGATGAGCCATATGAGTGTTAATATGGTGCAGTGTGGTAGAAGTCTTTTTTTTAATCTTCTTCTGGCTGGATATTCTAAAAATCAAGGAAATTTACACACAGAAAAACTTAAAACAACCTTTTTTTTTTTTTTTTTTAGGATTACAAAGTTAAACACAAAAAGGAGATGCTAAAATTAAGTTCCCTGTGCAATCTTAATTCAGCTCGCATGTGCATATGCCTTGTCATAATCTACACTTGTTTAATCATATACTGTTAGTGACTTCCTCAGCATCACATAAGGACATCGGGGCAGCCCCAGAAATAGAAAGTCATCCTCCAGGCAGCATTCAATGGCCTTAAGTGTAAAACCAGTCTTTCTATTCCTTCAGTACTCTGCCTCTTTCACTACAAGCCTTCCACAACAAAGGAGCCGGCGGTCATACAAGCAACGGCCTCCTTCACTATGCAGGTCTGCTTTATCTTCTGAGGAAATCCATTCTATGCACTTAATGATGCAGAAGTCTTAGGGAAAAACATGCTAGTATTCGATCATGTAATTAAAGACTGTTGTAATATGTGTGCACAAGGGGGCTCGTTGAGGGTTGCACAGGAAACCTTAATTCAGGCATTTCCTAACTTCTGAGTGTTGTCCTTTGCAAGCTGAATAATGTTCTTGGAAGTGTGGGGTGGGGTTGAGAGAGAGAAAATGTGTAGGTCAGCAATAAAGAACAAATGAGGGTTTTAAAAAAAAAAAAAGCTGATCCCAAATTCTTAACTTTTCCTCCAATAGCAATCAGACTGATGGGAAACTGAATTTGCAGTTTCATAAAACTTTTTTGAATTTGGGAAATGTTTTAGTGTATATAAATTGGAGTTTATTTTCCTGTTTCATTCTGGTAAAGAAAATTTCATGTGTGTAATGCTCCATGTGAGAAGAGGAAATGGGGATGCTGGGGACGGAATAATTGTGTGGAGCTTTTCTCTAGCATAGTGATAGTACATATATTACACATAGAGAGTTACACAGCAATGCACAGAAAATGTGGACAGTTGTCACACACACTTGAAATTATGGCCATTTACTCCCAATACACCCCATCAAAAAGTTTCTTTTATCTCTATACCAGAGGAAAAAGATAGGATTGAACTTTGACCTTCTGTGCATTCCATAATGTGTGTTTCTTAATTTAAAAAAGTCACAGTTTTAAAAAGGCCCAACACTTTTTCCTAAGAATAGTTTTTTTGTTTTGTTTTTTCTCTTCCAGATTTAACTCTGGTTGGTCTTCACCAGCAAATGGAGAAGAGATCCATAAACGAGTGAAAAATATTTTAAGGACACACAGTGCTAGGCAGAGGCTCGCATTTGTAAGTTTTATGTTTACATGTTAAAAACATTTATTTGCCACTAAACATTTACAGAAGGAAAATTATGCCTCCTACAGTCTTTGTGTAATAAGATTTCTGTAGAAGTCATGGATTTCCCAGACAGCTGTTGAAGCTAGATTCTGCATATGGCTGAATTATTTCATACCCATGTGGTAGGCACTATGCTGCCTTCATGGGTACATTTTGTGGGTAACTCCCTCACAGACCAGGAGGGGATAGTGATGTACGGTAATCTTTTAAGTTTCTGTCTCCTGTTCCAATTTAAAATAAGCTTTATAGAAATGCATTGTGTGGCTGCAGAAGGTCAAGGGCTTAATTCCTGTAAGTGTGAATATCAGCCAGCTGGTGCTGCCACATTCAGCTGTTCTGTACAGGTCTCTTTATTCCTCAGATGCACACTATATTTTCTTCATTACCTGACCTACTGGATCATCTGCCACTGGTGGAAGAAGAGTGGCTATGTCTACACGACACTTTTATTTTGAAATAACACTTATTTCGAAATAAAAGAAATTTAGTCTACACGACGTTTTCTTATTTCGAAAGGACAGATTCTATCCTTTCGAAATAAGAATAGTTGTTTCGAAACAGTTAAACCTGGATGTTTTCGAAATGGCTGTCATTTCGAAATGGTCATTTCGAAATAATGCCATTTGGACATGGTGTTTCGGAACAAATGGATTCCGAAACAACATGATTTGAACTTCCTCCCAGGGTGCTTAGCACCCTGGGAGGAAAGGCCACCCCCTCAGCACCCTGGCCAGGGTGCTGAGGGGAGACAAGCCGCAGGGCACGGGGGGCTGCCCCCAAGAGCAGCGGGGAGCCCTGCAGAGGGGTGCCGATGCCCCGCTCTCCCCGCCGTTGGGGCTGCTCAGAAGCTCTTGGCAGGGTGCCGGGGCTCCCCGCTCTGCCCGCTGCCGGGGCTGCTCCCAAACACCACAGTGAGGTCCGGGGGCGCCTGGCTCTCCCTGCTGCCAGGGCTGGTGGCAAACCCCGCCACAGGGTGCCGGGGCCCGGCTTTTCCCCGCCATGG
>ML682035.1:7159469-7287393 GCA_007922195.1 Podocnemis expansa | reverse complement strand
CGGCTCCCCGTGGCTGCAGCCCCCACGGCGGGGAAAAGCCGCGGCCCCGGCACCCTGCCGCGGGGTTTGCCACCAGCCCTGGTGGCAGGGAGAGCCGGGCGCCCCCGGACCCTACTGTGGGGTTTGGCAGCAGCCCCAGCAGCGGGCAGAGCGGGGAGCCCCGGCACCCTGCCCAGGGCTTCTGAGCAGCCCCAACGGCGGGGAGAGCGGGGCATCAGCACCCCTCTGCAGGGCTCCCCGCTGCTCTTGGGGGCAGCCCCCCGTGCCCTGCGGCTTGTCTCCCCTCAGCACCCTGGCCAGGGTGCTGAGGGGGTGGCCTTTCCTCCCAGGGTGCTAAGCACCCTGGGAGGAAGCTCAAATCATGTTGTTTTTTCGAAATAAAGGTTTTATTTCGAAATAAGTCATTTCGGAATGACTTATTTCGAAATAAAACCTTGTGTGTAGACATAGCCAGTGATTTTTACATAAATAAGGAAATTATGCCCTAGATCAATATATTCCATTCTTTTGTCCCTTAGAACTTAAGGACAGTTGTAGCTGGATAAGCTAGCCCATCCCCTAGTGTGTCTAAGTCATAGGAACATAGGCCAATTAAAAAGAAAATTAAAATTAAGCTTCCATGTCCAAAAAAGCAATACTTGTATGGAGAGCACTTTTGTAAAACTGGCATTATGATTCCATTCTTGTGTCTTGGTGACTCCAGATCAAATCAATTTAGAAGTAAGTTTCATTTGCATTGCCTAACTCAACCTAGAATCTGAAAGTCACTGTGGGTTCATTCTGGCTCATGCTCCCTGAACAATAACTGGAGAGTTGAAATGCGATTAGCAGTGCTGCTGATCTGTACATTAGGCTGGAATCCTTATCACCATCCTGGAGGTGTGCAGGCTAGAGAGAGAGAATGAGAGAAAAAGCACTAGTAAAACTCCAGCTGCAGAAGTGATCAGATTTACACAGTTGTGATAATAGCTATCTACATTGTAAGAGTTTTCATCCATGGAACTAAAGGGGTTTATGAAAGAGCTCGTATTAAAGATGAGGAAATTGGTACAGAGAGGTGAAGTAACTTGCTGGTCACTGAGTAAATCAGTGGCACAGCTGGGAATAGAAGCTAATCTGTCCAAAGGCAAAAAAGGATCATTGGTTTTGCATAACTCTCTCTTCAGAGTGGAACTGTATTTAAAAAAAAAAAATCAAATCTATGTAGCCAGAAATCTTTCATCTGAACCTATTTCCTGAGGTTTCAAGTTGCCCAAAGTCATCTCTGTGATTTTTCCTTAGTACTGCATAGTGCTGGTAGCTTATTAAATGCTCTTGTGATCCATTTATTCTGGTAATTCCCCTCTTAAAGCTTTACCATTGTACAGGGTGAATACTGTAGAGACATTTCCCTTCCCAAGATCTTTTATCTCTGAAGCACAGACTTCTCTTGTTGTTCCACCTATGCATGTAGCATAGCCGAGGGTGTGCAAAGCAACGTGTTTTATGTGCCATACCAGCTTACTGAACCATTGAGTATCTTGAGCCATCTTTGTATTCGAGTAATTCCCAATAAAATCTCGAATCTTCAGCTTTGTGGGCCAGTTAACAATTCCACCTGTATTCAGGTTTCACTGTATGTATAGATTAATGAAGTGCGGAAAGTCAGTTTTGTACCAATGTTGATTTTGAGACCATTTGTTTGTTTTCTGGTGATATCATACTTCTGTTGCTGGTCCTGAGAGAAGGAAGGATGCATGATTTCATTCTCATCCTCATCTGTTCTCTTAATGTTAAAATAGTCCCTTGTTTTTCTCTCATCATGAGAACCTTACTGAATCCCAATGATCATATTTTCCTTCCTCTCTTGGTCATATGGACTATTTATTTCTTGCTACCAACTCTTTCTTTGAGACCTTGCAAACTTGCATTCTTTAGAACAAAAGGGCAAAAGCACTCTTGCAAAGAAGCCAATGAGAATATCTTGGCCTGGTCTAATGGCTTTAGCTCTCCCTTCCTCCATGAAAGGTCTGACAACTCCTGCTTCTCCCCAGCCTTCCAAAGCAGTGTGGTGTGTGTTAGTTTTTCCACTTCCTTTCTAAGAAGCCCTCGGGAACTTTTTCTAGCATCATCTCTTCCTGCTCTCCTTTTTTTTGTTAGAGTTCCCAGGGCTCCATTATTGGCCTTATCCTCTTCTTCTCTGTCTGGGTCATCTCATCCACAACTATCTTCACAATAGTTATCCATGGATCCACTTCTTTGCTTCTTAGTGCTGCTTTCAATTTTGTATCTTGTTTCTACTTCAGATTCAATATACTGAACCCAGGCTTTGCTTTTTCCTGAAATAGTTCATAACTACCATCATCTCTTCTGTATTTCAGGCTTTCATGTCTGGTGTCTCTTCCTGCTCCCTGCCCCCCCCCCCTTTGTCTGATTCTTCTATCATGTCCAAGCCACTGCCAAAACTTGTCATATCTTATTTTACAACACTTCAAAATTAGTCTCTTCTCTGGACACCCATAGTCTATGTTCTAATAACTTCCTTCTTACGCTATTGTAGCCTCTTCCTCATTGGCCTTCCCATTTTCTTTCCTTCCCCGTTTAATCTATCCAAAACATATCTGCTAGGATCTTTAATGTTGTGAAAGCTCTCCATAGCTTTACAGGGCTCAGGCTAAAGTGCTGAGACTTTTAGCCCAAGTCAACAGGTCTGGCCAGCCCTAGATTTTTAATGATAATGAAGCCATACCCTCTGACAGTGATGCCTGTTTTGTATAGCGTATCCTTAGCACCCTCTGCTATCTGTGTGCTGTGTTACACCTAGTCTGACAGGCTGTTGGAGTTTCATACAAGTTGTACTTTACTCTGATGCTATAAATGACTTGTGTACATGAAGGGATAAGACTAGATTGTTACTGATAAGCTTAAAATCACATCCATAAGTTCTTAGAAGTTCTTTTTTGAAGGAAAGAAAAAAAACCCTAACTTTCCTGATTATTAATCTAAAAATTTATTTACAAAACTTAACTTTGAAATTCTTGTCAAATAAAAGGCATTCATTCTGAATCCCCACTTTTGAAGTATAGATCGAACTAAACATCATATAATTTATATAAAGTTGTTCCCATCTATTAACATTCAGATAGGAGAACCTAGTTTCTGATTCTGATTTTTGTGTCTACCCTTGGCTGTTTCTCAGAGCTATTAAAGAGCGTTTTGTTTTGGGTTTTTTTGAGCTTGTTAAAACTATTTGACCAATGTAAGTGCACATGCTTTATCCTCCCTGACTAGTACACAAACTTCATGACCTTTTGTGAGCAGCCCTACAGCCCATTAAATACCAGGCATTTGTAACATTTTTCTTTGTTCCAAACACTTGAAAGCAGGTACAACTCAGTCCATTTTTTCTGAGGTTCCAGTGAATTTAGAGAGGCAAACTGAATTTTATGACGGTCTAGCACTTGTGTGTAATGAAAGTTTGCAGAGCCCAAGTCAGCTCCAGTGGTCCTTGACTCTCTCTCCTGAACACTAAACCATGACTCTAAGATGAAGGGATTTTTAGTTTGATCAAAGAACCTGATGCAAGGCTACATTGTCTCCCATGCAGCTATAAACCTCTTATAGCTATTAAAGAGGAACTACAACTAGGAATACGTGAGTCTCTTCCCCCATTGGCCTTTTCTTGAAAATTCATCATTTAAAAAAACAGCCTCATGCTACTCCTGGGCTGCCTCTGCATCAGGGGGTTCCTGTCTCTACCACCATATGGAACCATCTGTCTGTCAGACTCTCACCCAGATTTGACAGGATAAGCTGTACCATCTTGGGCAGATTTCACTAGGTCTGCGCTTGAGTGACTGGACTAGCACAGGCAGTGTTTGGCAATAGAAGGGCAAGTCTGTGTGGCCTTTCTCCCTCCAAAAAAGCTATCTCATGTAGGAGTGATACTTGCTGGGAAGAAGAAGGAAGGCAGAACATCAAGCAGGCTGGGATCTTTTAAATTTTGGTAAACTTCTAACTGACTGGCTTTTCAATAAAAAAGAGTGCTTTTGATGCTCATCTGTGTTCATGTTGCCTTTGTTCACTTAAATAACCAGAGGATTGCTTTTTAAGATTCAATGTGTATCATTAATTTGTGTTGCACTATCATTGGAAGTGCCACTTGAGGATCAGAGACCCATTATGCAGCACCCAATAGAAGGATGCTTCCTTTCCCAGAGAACTCAAAATCTAGATTACATGTTGCATTCTAATGCAGATGAAGCAAATGGGGTGGGAGGACAAGACAATAACACCACACGCAAGTTAGCATATAGGAAACAGATACTGGCTCGGGTCTTCATTCCTCTCCAAATTTGTTTATACTAATTGAAGGGTTTTTAATTGTTGTTATTACAGAGAGCATAAGTCTAATGTCTCTGACCTTTCCAAATAACCACAGACCTTGAGATCAAGAACAGCAGCATCCGACTGTGCTTTGCTAGGTTTTATATTTGTCATGCATTCTTAAAATACTGTGACCAGAACACTGTCCCAAAAGTGGCCACTATGGCTCTAATTATAATGTGTAGGAAAACAAGAGCTGGGCAAAATATTTCATTGGAAATGCTTTTGCTGAAAAATTTGGGTTTAGGTTGACCAAAACATGTTGTGAATTTTATTTATTGCAGATGGTTTTGATTGAGAATAAGAAAAACTTTGGAAGTGTTGAAATAAAACATGTTGGGTTTGGGGGGCTGGAGAGACTTAGGTACCTTTCACAAAATCAAGGAAAAGGCATTGGGAAAACCCTTCTTATACTGAGTAACGCAAAGGTTAAGGTAGCCACCTGGCACATAAGAGTCTGGTTTAAATCCCCACTTGGGGGCAAGGACTCAGGTCTCTCACCTCTTAGGTGAATGCCTTAATCTGGGGCTCTCTCAGTCATCACCTGTTGAAGCTGTTTCGCACGATATAAATATTCATTGAGTCAAAGAGAGAGAACAAAACTCTGTGCTATAAGTGTGCTTACCGGGGTTCCAGTCCCTGCTCCAATGGATATTTGATTTTTTTTTTTTGCCTTATTAGCAAACCAAAAACTCATTTATTTATATGCCTCACTTTATGGAGAGCATAATTCCTGTGTACATTTGATGCACCTTCTTAGGCCTTCTAATGTTTGATTTTGTTCTGGCAAATATTAGAGTTTACAGCCTACACCATACTACTTCTACTCAGTGCTGTGTAGTGAGTGATTGCTAAAGGAAAGCTTAAATTTCCTGTTTATTGTCATTGTCTTGTATTTCTGCACAATAAATAGTGTTACCCATTCCACAGCCTTAGGCCTTTCAACTTGCTCTCCATTTTATTTCCCTTTTCCTTTAAATTCACTACCTGTCTCCCAATTTTGTGCTCTCCACCAACTTGATTATTTTTATGGTACAGGTGAAAGGCAATTTTGTTCACTAATTTTTGCAGCAGTTGGCTTCTGCTGAAAACATCCTCTAGCTTCAACTCTTTACAGTCTTACTCTGCATCTTTACAGGAAGCATGGGAAGGGGAGGGTTTCTTACTTTCCAGTTTTGTTTGTCCCACTCACTTTCAGTGGATATTAAGCTATTTACCTTCCTCATGAGGAACTTTGTTTGCAAAGCACTCAAAAGATAGAGTCCTAAGTAGTTACTGCTAAGACTATCTCTGAAGAATCAGTAAGTGCATCATAGTTACCTTAAGGTCTGGTAAACTAAAGACATCCTTCTCACCAGCTCCATATACCAGGAATTAACAAATTTTACCCTGTAGAATGCCACTAACTGGTTAAAATGTCTCTTATGCATGACAGTGACAAGTTGTGAAAAGCTAAAGCATCTTTATGACTCAATTTTTGCTTTAGGCAAGATACAAATGCAGTGCTTCCACTGGCTTGTGTGTACAGTAAGCCTCAGTGACTGTCATCACTTGCACAGGCCCTTGGATGTGGAGCACCCAGAAATTCTTTCCAGTTTAGTACCTGAAAATTATTAGCTGAGTTCCAATGATTTTAGTTAAAACTGATCAGAAGTTGTATTTGGTTCATCACCTTTCCCTTTTCTTCCCTCAAGAAATGTAAGGAGTTTAATAGTAATTTACGAAATGGAAGTGACGTATTTCTAAATGAAACTATTGTAATCAGAAACTGGGCTAATGAGAATGTGATTTGTTTTTTAGGATGAAAGTAACTCATCAAAAGGAGAGTCAAGTAAGACAAAAGAAGATTTGTGTAAGGACTCTTCATGTGGCAGTGAGCTACAGAGCGGGTATGAAGTTGATATTGTTGTATGCAGTAGAGAAAAAATATACGGACCACCTGATAAAATATAGTTGCAAAATGGATATTTAAAGAATTCAGTTTCAATTTTAAACTATGCATCATGCTGTAAAATGGCCAAAATGTGTGTCTGAGTTAGCCCTACCAAAATTTTTCACTGAAAAGCAAAATAGTTAATTATCATTGTGCTTTTCATGCTGCTATGATTTGACAATGTGTCAGGGTAAATGTCATTAATTCCTATTTTCAGGACTGTACATCAGCATAAAAAGGATCCTTGGGCAGTTATTTGGATTTTGTAATCTCAGCTAGGGAGAAAATTTTCTGGTTTTGAAGTAATATTTGGCTATTTTTTACATTATAAAAATGTGAAAACTGAAGCTTAGTAGCTAGACATCTTTTTCCAGGCATGTTACTGGGAAAATACTTTTTTAAAAAGACATTTAAGATTAATTATCCTACTCTGATTCATATGTGGTGATAGGGTGGATTAAACAGAGTACTAGACAGTTTAGTGTTTGTCTTTGTCATGAGACCTCCAAAACTGAGGTCCTGTTTGCTTTACATAGGCCTAGTATCTCCTGGCACTCTTCAGTGTTTTTCCTTTATAGTGCATTGGTTCATTGCCATTCTCTGTCCTAGAGATGGCTGCAGCGTGGTGAGGGGGGTAGGTGTGTAGGCAGTTTGTGAAACACTTTGGGATTCCTGAGGAAGTGAGCAGAATTATAAATGTAAAATGTTATTAAGTCTATGTACCTTTGTCTTAAAACAAAACCAAAAAAACCCCCTAGAATTACAGTGCTAAATCTAGGTGGATTTGACCTTAAATATGATGCAGACTTTCACAATAATTGCCTAATTCATGACTCACCATTTATGTACAGACAGGAAGAGCTTTCCATTCTGTTAAGTGAAGTGAACTTTTAACATTTAGTGGTTTGCTAGTCTCATTGCTTAAAAAACAAGACGTTTTAATTTCTGGACTTAGAGTTTAACTAAGAGCTCCAATGGCAATCTCTGAAAGGTCCTTTGCTTTTCTCTTGATCAGGTTTCAGAGCAGTTGCTATCTAACTTGGTAACACTTCTATCCTTATTGATGGTACTTTATCCTAAGTGTATCCTTTACTTTGACGGTTGAGGCAAACCAATATCTGTGTGTCAGTGTGCACGCATACTTGTAATTAGGCAGCTTTCAGACTGATGTTGAAACCTCAAGCCTCGAAAAAAGCAGCAAGAAATCCCAGTGCTATGGAATAAAGAAATGATGGGATATGAAATGTGGCACTCAAGTCAGGAAAGTACTGTACTGGAGTTAGGTGCCAGCAAGACTAATTCGACTCCCACAACAGCCAGAGAGACATTAAGAACTCAAGGATAGTCTGAGCGCTCAGTGTTTGCACGGTGCTTGTCAACAAAACACAAGGACAGAGCCAGAGTTCAGAGGAGGACGTGGTACTGCCAACCAAATGTTTGCAGTAAAGTAGATGATTGAAAACCACTGGGAGAACGGGAAAGGTCCATGTTGTATGAAATATTTAGTGTCTGACTCACTCTGAAAAGACCTCGTGGGACTCCTAAAGGAGATATATGAGAGAATAAAAGCATGACAGGTATTTCAGAGTCAGGAGATGCATGCAGAAATCCTACTCTTAATGATTTGTGTGTGTAATTCCCAGATCACTTAGCTCAGACTGTCAGGATGGTTTCCAGTACAGACAGTGGACTGGTTACATAAGGGGAAGAAAGAAGTAACATTCCATTCCGGTCACAGAAGGGAGAGAAACAAGTAACTTTCTATTGCTGTTATATCACCCTGAATTTGGTAAAATACATTCCTAACCTAAGATGGTTAAGATAAAACACTTTTCAGTTGTGGCAGAAGTCACTTAATTTACTTTGAATAGATTGTCTTCATGTTGAAATTGCTGCTTATGCTTACTTTTTGACCTTCAAAGGACACACACATCCTGTGTAGCTGCTGCATTGGGCTTAACGCCTAGTCACACTGACAATCAAAAGACAGCAAAACAACTGCATTCTGTTCCAAAACTGATTCTGCCTCTATTTAGGAGGTATTTATAAAGTGTGCTTGGTTTTGTGAGCAAAGACTTCTGTATTTCAATAGCAGGGGCACCTGTTTCTTAAAATAATCCTATTTCTGCTTGTAAAATGTCACTGTTCCTGTGCATTGCATTTGGGTTCACACTGTATTTGCAGACATGTTTCTTCCCTTTATAGTGATCATTTTTTGTTTTGCTTTTTTTGTTCAGGTCATTGGCAAAGCAAAGCACCACTGTTCATTTGGATGATGGTGAATATTGGTCCAATCGTGCAGATGTTTATAAAGGAAGACCCCACAGAGCTATCTTTGAAGACAGCCTAGAGAAAATATACAGAAACATGTACAAGAAAGCTTGTGGCTCCATTTCAAAAAGAAAAATGGATTCCTGATAGCAATACAGCCGGAAATGTACATTACATAAGGTTAATGTTTTTAACAAGAATTATTTTTGTTAACAATATTTGTACTCTTTTAAAAAGAAATGTTCACTAGGAAAGATCTGTTATGGTCTTGTGGGGTTTTGAGGCTGGGATGCCAAAATGAAAACGATCAAATAAAAAGAAAATCCAAAATAACCAAAGTTAAGCAGGCACATTGTTCCCTTAAGAAGCTGGTGTTGTGCTGTTTCACCACCCCCACCCCACCTTGACCTTTTCAGTTTTGAAGCAGGCACTGAGTAAACTGGGCATGCCTATCAATCATCAGTTCAAGCTTTGACTGCAGCCAGCTCTATTTCAATTATTAAAACTGTTCAGCAATTTAAATATAACTGGCTTAAAGGGAAACCTGTCCTGTTATTTAAGGGGAGAGCATACAGGACTGTCTGTCTGAAGAGGGTTTTTTTTGAGATGGTTTAATATCTGATTATTCCAGGTCTAGAGATGAAGGGAAAAATTCTGATAGTGATCTGCAGATATGTTGAAAGGGTTTCCTACTACTCTTAGCCATGAAGTTTCTATTAATCTCAAGATATTTTGAAAATAGCTATCTGTGTACTGAAAGAAAATCTCTCTTCTTCATGCATCCCTGAGCTGAAATGTCTGAATGTTTCCAGGATCACTTTCAAAGCTCATCGGCTAGAGCAGATGTCCCATACAAGCATTATGAAGTCCCTGCATTACAGTCGCACCAAATTTGGAGCCCATCCTTACTAGTCTGCTGGGGATGTATTGGCAGAAATGGCCTCTTTTTGTTAAAGGCCACCAAATGTTCAGCAGTAGTTAAATGCTGTCCCAGGAGAGGGAACCTTTTCAGCCTCACATTGAGCAATTCCCACATTAACAGAGGAGGGCAAGTTGCCCATCAATTGAAAAAGCTGAGTGATTTGAAAGGGCATGAAGTGTCCATCTCTCGCTTCCTTCTGAAATGGGGAAAAACAAACACATAGCCTGGCTCTTTGGCTGCCAAGGCAGGCAGATGGAACTGATTCAGTTGCACAAGTGCCATCTTGCATCTTGTTTTGGGCAATGTATAAATTAGTTGTACAGATGGCAGAAACCTAGGACTCTAACCTGCCAATGTACATAGGTAGATGAAAGGTTGGCCTACTCCTTTCCATGCTTCAATATAACCTAATTGATTTAAGGAAGTGGCCTGTGAGTAAGTGAGTGAGTCAATTGGGGAGCATGTTGAAAGGCTCTGCATTGCAGCTTCAAGAAAGGGAAAAGTATTCTGAACACAGTCATTTCTGCTTCTGGTAACAGTTAAATCAGTCACTGGATTAGTAGGTTTGTGTTCCTGGCCTTGACCATGCTTGGCATTTGCAGTGCTTTAGAATTTTAAATTGCACAGCAAAGATTAAGCCAGCAATTTAATCCGCATAACCTCCTATAATGTAGAGAATCATTATTAGTCACTTTTTACAGATGGAAAAGTACAGCAAAAACTTGCCCACAGCCCTGGTGTCATTAGCACAGCAGGGTTTCGACTGTACAAGTTTGTGTCCTAGCCCTGTGCTCATCCATGCCACTGCTGCTTTTCTGTAGCTTCCTATTGGTCTCTAATGCGGTAGTTTTTGTAGTAGATAAAATTAACCTACATAAAGATGGCAGGAAGGGACTGGGAAGATCACTTGGGGATGGTGGAAAGCCAGGGCAGAATTTGATTGGCTCTCTGCCAGTATGGGACCTAAAGTGACCCAATGGAAATGTTGTAAGTGGAGGTTGAAATGATTTCCTGGGTGTGAATGAGCATTTGGCTTTGGATCCTGTTTCTGCTCATATCATGCTTTGAACTCCTTGTTCAGTATTCTCTCCTGGCCTGACGCCAGTGTTGGAGGTGAGTGAAAATTAAGCTCAGATGACCAGACTAGAGCTGATGTGTGCCCTAGACATAATAGATCTCCAAGACATGAAGCATGAGCTCTGTGCACTTCACATTGGCTGTCCTTCCTAGCGTCTAAAATGCATTAGCAGAAGCAAGCTTCCTTCGCAGTCTCAGCAAGATAGGTGTAATTGTGATGAATGTTTTGGATGTCACCTGCTTCTCTTTGGCTTTTCTCTCCCCATGGCATAGGAGAGCTGTTCACTATTGCCATCACTGGTGGTTCAGTCCAATTAGTTATTAATTTCAGCTCAGTTAAGTGCATCACAGGTGTTGAACATACACAGCCTTGTGTGTAGGACTGGATAGGATACCCCTGCTGTATAAGTGTGGCCAGAAAGGTGAGGAATGGGGAGGAGAAGGGAGAGACCCACTATGAGAAGCTAAGATAATGGGTTGGAGGGTGTAGATAAAGTGTGGTCCAGAGGGGCAGGAGTTTGATGGAAAAGCGTAGGGTGTAATTAGGCCTGACTGAAAGCTGTCAGTCCTGGCTCTTTAAATTTTGAGGTTTGCTTAGTCTGAGCTTCCTTTAGGAAGAGAGGAGAGGAAGAGAAGCATTCATATTTGAGTTCTGGTTGACCAGAGTATTCTCCATATGAAGTTTTGTCATATAATGTAACTTGTGCAATAAATAGTGTGGCTAGCTTTTGGCCCTGTTCCCATGGTGGGTGTAACAGTTTTGGCTCTTTGAATCAGCCAGCATGAGGCACAGCTTTCTCCCTCATCACAAGGTTGTGTTGTAATAGGTATACCCTGATGCAGTCCTTCCAAATGCTTTACTGGAATTTGTTTCTGTTCGGAGGGGAAACGTGTATGTGAAATGTGACTTAAGGTTCAAATTACACAGTCCTGGCCACGTGAAAGCTGCACGACAAGTGTTTGGCCCCTCTTCTCTTCATGCGCTTGGCTAACCTTCTATTAATATGCAAACAGCTCAAGTGCAGAGAAAAGTGATTTTCCTCTGCTACTGCGTTGAGTGATAAGTACAGTCTCAGGCAGCTAACCAGCACAGTAATAAACTGTAATTGTTTAGTGCACCTTGCCTTCTAATACAATTTAAATCCCTTCTATCAAATGCAAATGTCTAGGTTCCTGAGCAGAGCTTTAAATAGCATTTTCTTGCTCATTCCTTATCTTTTGCCATCCACAAAGTGGTGTGTTAGTGACAGCAGGATGGCATAATTCCACCACCATCATTTTACCTCCTAAAGGAAAACAACCACCTCAATTCTGGAAATAATGGACTAGATTAAGAGACAATTAGAGTTTATCGCATAAGTCTTTTTATTTTTTTCTCTTCCCCAGACTGTCATAGCCCATGAGTATTCTACCCAGACATTATTTAGCTTTTTGGCATTGTTTGTTTGTGAAACAAAATGTAATCAGTGTAATATTTTAATCACTTACTTTAATAAGTCACATGGAAGCTACTTTTGTCTCAACTCTCACTGTGACAAACTTAATTTGTGCAAAAACTCTGCAAACATTTGGTGCTCGCTCAAACTCAGGCTTCTTACCAAATAGTAGGCACTTTAAAAATTCTTCAGCATTGTCCTGTAGTGATTAAGAGGTGGAAGTGTCAGGCTCTTTAAAGATCAGCATTATCTAGCTTCCCAGCTAGCAGGATAGAAACCTCATCTGGGTCCCTTGTGACTGTCTGGTGGAGCAGGCTATGGGGATAGATTGTAACGCCTTCGGTAATGAAGACGCTGAGAATTTTCAGGCTGAAAATTTGGGATACTTTAAACTTACTTGATTAGGAAAGCGTGCAGGTTCTTTGTACCATAGGTGTGGGTTTTTGTACACTATAACTCCAGAATTTCTCCTCCTGAAGTTTTCAGTGAGTTACTCGAAAATTAAGAAATCCCATTGTGAAGAGAGAGAAAGAAGCTAGTTTTCTGAGAGCAGATTCTTCACGGGTGCTTCTCTTCAGGTGTACGCCTATGCCTCTGATGGGCAATTTAGACTGTGCGTGTGCCCTACACATTCCCCAGGCCTATAAAGTGCAGTGGGAGACCCACTCTCAGTTCTGTCTCAACCACCTTCCTTTTCACAAACTCCAGGCATGTTGCAGTACTGCTTATTTAGCAGGGGTGGCACTGCCACTTAACAAAGCTGTCCTTGAACTAACCAAGACCACCTTGAAAACTCCAGCAGCAAGATCTCTTACATGCTGGTGTGCCAATTAGAAACCACTGTATCCCAGCTAGCGCCAACTTCTCTGTTCATGAACACAGTTAATGAAAAGGGGATCCAGCATATTCCTAAAGCTAATCCATGTAACAACGACTAAAAAAGTTGATCTCTTTGGTCATAAAAGCTACTCTTTAGCAACATTACAGTTTGGGATTGAGAATCAGCAAGCACTGATGCTGAAGTAGGAACATCTCATTTATGAGAAGTTTAATGCTTTCATTGACCATTTAGCACAGGAACATCAAGATCAGGATAGTGTCGCAATAAAGGAGGACAAGCTCTTGTTGAAGACATTATTGCAGGCTTCACTTAATGCAGCTTGATTTATTTCCAGACCACACTAGTGATGAGACTTCTGATTTCATTTGTCCAGTTTCCCATGGAAGGAGCAATTAGCCACTGAGTACTTTATGTTTAATGGCTGTAAGCTCTTTGCTGACTCCACAGACCACTCACTGTAAAGGTGTGTAAGGCTATACTTATGTCCTTGGGGATATATATACACACCTGCAAGTAAAAGGAAATTCAGCAGGCCTCAAAGATCCCCTCCTGCTCAACCTTCCACCCTTTGACCATCTGACCCGCAGGCTAAGAAGTCAAGGATCTCTAAAAAGAAGCCAACCTCTTCCTTGATTACTTTATGCTAGACATTGTTTTCCAAACAACAGTTCTGGGGTTTGGTCGAGCATATGAATAGCCTAGGAGTCAGGCCTTCTTGGCGGCACCATTCCACCCCTTTTCCTCAGTTTAGCCAATAGTCTCTTGTGCCTCAGAGAAATGGGTTGGCTGTTATTGCTGGTTTTATGTTGCAAACTTTCTCTGTCCTGCCCTCCCACCATCCCCGTGTCTCCTCTTCAGGGACCCCTCTTAGAATCAGCTTCTGAGGAAAGTGATCACATTTCCTCAAAGCTTAGGGGTTATACAGCCAGTTCCACTTCAACACAAAGGACAAGGGTTTTGCTGAAGGTATTTTCTGATACCTAAGGAAAATGGGTTGGAAGCCAGTCCTGGATCTCAGACAATTGAATAAGTATACCTGACATCTGGAATTCAGGATGCTGTCCCTAAAAGCTATAATTCCCTCCTTGGAGTCTGGACAGTAGTTTACAAGTCTTGACCTCAAAGATGCTTATTTCCATATAGCAATTCATTCCTCTCACAAAAGATTTCTTAGGTTCGTAGTTTGTCACTACCAATACCAGTTTCTACCCATTAGCTCTTCTTCCTCCCCAACAGTTTTCTTAAAAATCATGGCATTTGTAGCCTCCCACCTCTATCATCTTTCCCTATCTTGATGACTGGCTCCTCAAAGGGCAATCTTATTACGAGTTGCTGTTGGCAATTTGAGCAACATCACTCTTCCACAGTTTAGGCTTACAAACAATTGTTAAGAAATCTGACCTGATGCCATTCAGCAATTTTTATTTATTTATTTATTTATAGCAGTGGTTCTGTGTTTTGATGTTTATCAAGTCTCCTGGCAGACTCCTTACTATACAATGAATGCAGCTCATTTCTCAAGCATCAGCAAAAACATGACTGCAGCTTTTGGATCATCTGGCAGCTTGTGTTTTTATAACACAGAACACCAGATTATGGCTTCATTGTCTCCAGCGGTGACTGAGAACAGTGTATATATCCAACAAACAATCTGACAGCGTATATCCAACAAACACAGCTGGGTCTTACAGTCATTCGCGTGGTGGATGGAACCTTGGAAAGTTTGCGCACGAATCCTGTTAATCCAGAATCCCCTGCGGTTACAGTGATGTCAAATTCTTCTCTCATGGGATGAGGAGCACATGGGTCCTTGTGTACACTATGGTCATAATGAGAACATGGCTTATAATCAATCTGTTAGAATTGAGAATAGTCAGAAGTGCTTGCCTTCACTTCCTTCTCCTAATCAAAAACAAGTCAGTCAAGACCATGATGGACAACATAGCTTACATGTATTATATCAATTGTCAGGGAGGAGTTTTCCCCCTCATTCTGCATTGAAGCAATAAAGGCTTGGAACTGGTATACGGCCAACAGATTGATTTGCATACCTAGCAGTAGGACATGACAACCATAGTAGATGTTTTACCTTAAATTGTGAATGGGAGTTGGACTTGCATATCTACTGAGTATTTTGAACTTGGAGGTTTCCACAAGTCTACTTTTTTGCTATGGCAAAATGAAATGCACATAAAAAAATTCTGTTCCAAGAAAGGCCTCAGTCCTCAATCTCTTACGGTCACCTTATCAATTTTCACATATCTAACCACAGTGAGGTTTCTGGAAGTCTTGTGAATGTTTGTTTTTCTCTAAATTGGAGATCCTGCCCTGCTTTGGGGTTTCATTCTTGTTCTTAAGTGTTTCATGAAACAGCCCTTTGAACCACCAGCTAAGTGCTCTGTTCTGTTTTCCTGTGAAGATGGCCTTTTTGGTGGCCATTGCTTTTGCCTGAAGAGTTAGGAGACTGGGGCTCTAATACTAGGCCTTCCATTTAGTGTGTTCTCCTGGGAGAAGGTATAATCTCAACATCCTCCAAAACTTCTACATATGAATTCTACTGCGTTTCACGTTAACCAGACTATACATCTTCCAATTTTCTTTCCTAACCTACATAAGACAATATTAGAAGCCACCTTCTGTACACTAGCTTTAAAAAGAGTATTGATCTTTTACTTAGATAGACTCGAACTATTCAGGAAGTCCCCAAGACTTTTGCCTATATTGAAAATTGGCCTTAAGGAGCCACAAACACCATGCAGTGAATCTCTAAATGAATCTCCATATGTATTATTACCTGTTGTGGCTTGGCTGATGGTCAACTGCCCCTTCAGGTAACTGCACCTTCTACCAGATTACAGTCTGTAACTGGAGCTCTGCTTAGGCATGTTCCGGTTGCAAAAATCAGCAGTGCTGAAATGCGGAACTCAGTGCCTGCTTTAACCACCCATTATGCTTTGGCTCATGCTGCTAGATCCAATGCTGCAGTAAATAACATAGTCCTTTCTTCAGTGCAGGACACTTTTCTGAGTCTTCTGCTTCCTTAAGGGGTTGCTGCTCGAGAGTCACCTGAAGTGGTGCACCCAAAAGGATACTACTCAAAGAAGGAGGAAAGGCTATTCACCTTGTATGGTAACTGGAGTTTTTTGAGATGTGTGGCCCTATGAGTGCTCCACTACCTGCCCTGTGGTCCTTCAGCTTCAAAATTTATTTTGTGGGACTTTGCGGTAGTGAAGGACCTGAGGGCGGTTTGCCCACACAGTTCTGTACACAACCTTGTGTGCTGGACTGAGGCTATAGGGTGCATGTGTGAGCCCAATGGGCAGTATTACCAAACATTTCTGATAAAGGCATAGGCACGTGTGGATGTGAAGTAAAGAACCCAGGGACACACCTTTGAAGAGCTCCAGCTAATGAACAAGTTGAGTACCTTCTTTGTGTCGTTAGATCGCAGAACGGGGAGCAAAAAGATTCCAAAGGGCAATGGTGAATTACTCTGCTTCTTTGTGCTTTTCTTTCCCTAGCTATAAAATAGGGAGAATACATCTCTCCTTCACAGGGAAAAGTGCTTTGAGATCCTGAGACAGACTTTGCTACAGAAGTGGTTTATAACAAAATAAGTAAATAACTTCAATGTCCCATTTCCTATTCAATCTAGATTTCCCAATTTCTTACTTTTTAATAATAACCACGAGAAATTAAGCATGCCTTATTGTTGAGAAGAGAGCGTGATGTTAAATCTGACAGTGCATTGAGAAAAAGAAGGCACAGTTCTTGCACCTTGTGGCTTAGAGTCTAATCATTATAATAAATATCCCAGCCAATCTCATTGATTTAGGACTTGTACCTCTAATCTTGCATTCTTTCTACTGGAGCCTATTCTATTTTGTACAAGTTCTTATACTTCATATAGGTACGTATACGTGTGTGGTGCTATTAATTTATCTTAGCAGTCAAGGTCAGAGTATGCCTTGCACTTGGAGTGGAAGGCAGTGAGTCATTCTAATCTTAGTTTTCCTAAATCCTCAATTTAATGCTATTTTAGAGACACTGAAATATGCAAAGCAAAATTTTGCCAGCAGCCTCACTAGATATAAATATCATTTAATGGAGAGTTTTTGGATCATGCAACATCTAAACACCGCCTTAATGATGCCAGTCTGAGTTTTCTTGCCTGATCAATAGAATGGTGAAAATTTATCAGGTTATTACTGAGAAGATTTAAAAATTGGTAATAGTTGTGTAATGTGACAGGGGCTTTTTTCTCTAAAAAAGTGTTTTCTCTCTAAAAAGTTTATGGGAAACCCTTAAATCTTCGAGGTCAGTAATCAGGCAATTCTCCAGTCATAGAACCAACAGAAGCCAGCCTAAAAGTCTTTCTTTTTGATCAAGTTCGGGATTCCATAACAAATGAATTGTTATAGGAAAAGATCACTAAGGTCTTCCAATAATTCCTATTTCTGTCACATAGGGGGTTGAACACACAGGCCATCATAAGTGGCCACCACTAGAATATCAACTGGTATTTAAATATCTCAATCCTAGTCTTTTACAAAGGATGAGGGGGTGGATGGAGGCTGTTTGAAGTGTTGACTGATGCCACTACTTATTGAAAAAGGAGACAAGGAGGCCCTTGCTGTTCCTCTTTCCCCAAACACCTACTACCCTTAGAGTTTCATGTGCTTGCTTTACAAGGGGGAGCTACTCTAAAATCCAGGGTCACTTTCTCAATGATAATATATAGGGAAATTTAAACCTTACCTTTTGGCATATCAGCTTCAGAGGTCATGCTGTGGATTCCTGTCCCAGTCTGGGTGGTAGGTTTTGATCTGAGAGAGCTATGGGACTTAACCATCTGAGACCACTTTCACCATGATGTTCATTATGGCACCTAGCATCAGCTGAGATGCATGTGCTAGTGGTCCCTAGCTTTGAAAGGTCTGAGTCCTTGAGGATGAAATGTTTTGGTGGTGAATCCTTGTTTGTAGAACTTGTTCTCTTTGGTTCTTCAGAGTTTACCAACCTAGGGTGAGGAACTATTCTTTGGTTAGGATTTTATTTAACCTTGTACAATTGTTGGGATGGCTTTTTTTTTTTTGTGGATAAGTTGGAGTGATACAAAAGAAGGGGAACTATTTTTAATCTTGGGGGCGAATACTATGTGTTGCTTTCCATATCCATTGGTGCACCCAGATGTGATAGATGAGTGGTACGTAAAATAGTCATTTAAATAAATTTTAATTGAAGTAACACTGGCAATATCCCTTTCACCAAACTTCTGTAGATTGGCTGCTTATGTTTATATCCTTAAATCAACTTCAGTTTTTGGACTTTGGGCTAGACGTGTTCTTTCAAAGGCAAGAGCTCTGTGAACTGGCTCATTCACCACTCCAGCAATAAACACTTGACAGAAGGTTGCTTTCCCTGCCTGCCTTGTTTGCACCACAATCATGGTGTGTTTACACACATTTTAGCCTCTGTGCCATTTCTGAAGGCTTTATTTGTTTCATTTGCATTTTTGGTTTGGATAATACTTAAATATGAAATCCATCTGTGAAGCATATTGTATATTCACATTGAAGGGTAAACCCAGTTTTTAATTAAAATTTTATACAGCACTTGTATTTCACTTTGTCCTGTTTTATTATGAAACACTTCAATCTTCTTCCGAAAACACATATGTCTTGTGCGTTTCAAGATGTTCCTTGCTGCTCATGCAGAACCAGTTTCTGAGCTCTGTCAGCAGAGCGCCATATGTTCTGGGCTTCATTTAGCTTCTCTCGCTGGCATTTGTGGAGGCAGCATCTTGGATGTCATGCAACTAAGCTATATGGAATTCTTTTCTTTTGTAAAACTTGTTAGCAGATAAAATAACAAGAGGTAAGAAACCACTGAATTATACTCTGGTGCCTTGCATTATAAGTAATTTACGGTAATCTGGCCAATCCAAATAAGTTTTTTGTGTGCACTTGAGGATTGCTCTTAATTGTGGCTTGTGCATAGTATATAAAATGTATATTTGTGCCAACGCAGCCCAATGTTACATCAGCAATTAAAGATCCTACCTGTGCCATTAGGAAATGACACTTGTTATAAATTGTCATGCTTCTGTATACTACGTAAAAGTACAAAAGCTGGGTACTGCAGAGTATGAGGCTTTGCTTTGGTGTCTTATTGTCTTTACTTTTCCCAATTAAATGTCTGCAGCTGAAGAAAGTCCTTCATTTACCCCCCACCCCAGCTTGATTGCCCTGTCTTGTAAGAGAACCTTTGTTTTCTGCTTTATAAGCAGTCCATTCCCACCATACAACGTGGGCTTTCCACTCATACAAGCTATGAATCCATATGTTACATCCAGTGATGAGCTCTTTTGCTCCATTCTGGATAATTCTGGCCTTTAGAACCAATTGTTTGGTTGCCAAGACTTCTCTGGTGATGTTTTTACCTTCTTCATAATATCACCAGCTAAGAGATGCTAACCATTAAGTCCCCAACTCCCAAGCAATGTTTCCTCTAAGCTGCTGATGCAGCTGAGCAAGTTATGGTGTTCACTGTGCAGCAGTTTATGAAGCTGGCCCAATCCCTTACTTACTCCCATCCTAACCCACCCACCCGTTCTCCTAGTCCACCCCTCCAGCCAGCCTGACCCCATCTTTGCCCCACATCCTTTCCCTGCCAGTTGCCCGAATGTCCCCAATCTCCCCTCTACTGGGCCCCTTTACCTGGCTGCCAGATCACAGCAGCCAGGCCCTGGACTCTTCCTCCTGCCCTGAGCATGGTCTGAGCATGCTCAGGGCAGGACTTTTAAAAGCTCCCAATTAGGGAAAGCTCTCTCTCTGTGGCTGGGTAGGGTGGCCGTACGTGGCTGGCATTGTTCCCTGCACGGGTGAGCAGTGGAGGCTGCGTGCCCGCACAGCCAAGCTGATTACAGGGAACATTGCTCCCAAGGTTCAGTGATGTTACTAGTTAACAGCATGGGGTGCATTTTCAGAGGGGTAGCCACGTTAGTCTGTGTACAGCCAAAACAACGAGAGTCCTGTGGCACCTTATAGACCGACACATTTCTCTGATCATAAGCTTTCATGGGCTCCAACCCACTTCTTCAGATTCATGAGCATTAGCTTTAAAAAAGTGCTTCGCCTTTGTCCAGATGGCTTAAATGGGGCATAGAAATCCAATGGTCTTTTTTGAGATAGACGTTGGGAGGAGGGGAAGAAAAGCCCACTCTGATTCTGATCTTGCTTACGTTGGTATTTAAGTCAGGACTAATTCCACAGGCTTAGACCAGTTCAATGGAGTTTGACCAGCTTATAGCTTGCATAAGTGACAGGTGAATTGCCACATGGAATCTTCCTGAAGAATAAGTTTTTTGTTTTTTTTTAAAAAAGCTTTTTACTTGGCATTTAGCTTTTATATATGAAGGAACCACTTTTATGGAGGTTGCAGGTTTTACAGTGTCTAAGAACAAAGCAAAACAACTGACATTTCTACTTTGATGTGAGCTACACTACGACTCGATTTTGAAATATGAAAGTAAACTGAAACTGCTTCCAATTCAAGTCTTTTTTTTCATAACCTTTAAAGTTCTCAAAACTTTTTTCCCTGGGGCCCAGACAAAATTATAGCAGTAATCTTACTTATGGCTGTAAGTCCACAGGGACAGTGGCTGTAGGTTAATGAAAAAATGACATTGCTACTTGCCCGTGTTTCCAGCGGAGGCTTTTTTATCCCTTCAAACTGATGTGAAGAGTTGCACCATGTGAGACAAGTCTGAATCTCTCAAATTGAATGCTTGTGTTGCAAATGACACTTTTCAACAATACTGGTTTTTAAACTGATGCAACAAAAGTTACACATTTCTTTTTTAAAAGCCAAGCTGTCTTTGTGCCTGCTCCAAAATGTGGTCAGAAGCTTCATCCCCTAACATTTAGGAGGTGTCCATGTTGCAGAAGCTACCAGTGTTAGTTGTGGCATTAGAGGGCCAGGAGTGGCAGTGGGCATGCTACAGGGTAATCGCTGACTGCTGCAGGAGATGGCGTGCTGAAATGTCCTGTGTCCACCCTGGTGCGGTACTTGCTTACATGCGGCACTAAGGCTGCTGGGACACATCCCATTGGTCATAGAGTTTCAATAAATCGTGCCACAGGGTAAATACTTTTGCACTATTGTGTGCATACCTGTCAGTCCCTTCTGGGTGGAAATAGTAACTTGTCCAATAAGCTGTTTCTGGTGTGACATGCTCCAGAGTGGGGGGTCCCTTGTCATCTTACCCCCTCACGCTTGTTCTCTTGGTATTAAGGGCCCCTTTGATGGATCCTGTGCTTGGGCAACCAGGCGTTTTGGTTCTTGCTCTTGAGACTATGGGCTCCATTTACATTTTTAATCTTTGGGGGGCATTTGCACTTGAGGTCTGCTGGTACCATGGGGTGAGGTTCTCACCCCCTAATGCACTCCCAAAAAATTCAATCAAACCAAATGCTTTCTGCCTTACAGACATGAGTAGTATAAGGGCAAAGCCCGTTCCTCTGCGATTTGATCACAGCACTGTCACACATTAGCAGCTACTCTAGGAAAACGTGCATATGCCACTTAATCCTATTCAGCATTTATATAGCGCTTTACCTTGCCAAATTGCTGCACTGATATTACAGCACGGGCAGCTAGAGGATCGGACTAGTAAAGCGAGAGGTGAGATGGAGCGTTGCAGCACTGAGGTAATTAAACCCACACAGCAATGCCTGGCTCTTGTCTCATTTTGATTCTTTATAAATGCTATTTAAATGAGCATACACCTGTCGACTTTTGTCTTTGCGCTATTATCATGTCCTCAGCCATATAGGGACATGTGGGACATTGCTGACAAGCGTAGGCCCATTTACGCCTGTGTAAATGTCTTCAAGCTTGTGCCTTTAATTGAAACCCGTTATGCTCTCTAACAGCTCACCAGCCTTGTGGTGGATACCCTGAAATGAGGCAGGAGGGCCTTGCTTTCATACATGCAGTAGTGAATTTTCCTTATCTACTTCCTCAGCGGGGTTAGTTGAAACAATTTTGTATTATATAATGGCAAGTACGTCTCATCCAGAAAATAATAAAAACCTTCCTTACTGCTGGGTATTTGGCTTATCTTTCTGAGTTGTTGGGTTAGAAATGAGGTTGTAAGCCTAAGTAAAAAAAAAAAAATGTTATTTTTTTTGCTGACCTCTAGCTGCTGCAGTTGCAGACTAATGATGTTGTGTTAGGAGGAATACAACAATACTTTGGAGCATCTCAGAGGGGCAACAAGCCACATGCCAATCAAACTGGCTGGCATTTTAACATTACATTCCTTCTCCACATCTGTAAGTATACATGTGCATCTTCAAGGAAGATTTAAAAAAAAAAAACCACCACCGTTTCTTGCCCTGCTGCAGATCATACAAGAAGAGCTAAATGAACCCAACAGCAGAACTTCAGCCCCAGAACAGTCTTGGATGTGGTTGTCCATGTAACTAGCCAAGTGGTGAACAATATTGGCAGTCATACTTATAAATGACTGCATCTTTTCTGTAGGCCACACAACATTGCTTCTGGGGCACTTAAGGCTCAGTGCCTGGTTTAAGAGCACTGCAGTTTTATATATAGAGCTTGCTGAGGTTCTTGAAAAATTACACTGATGCTTCCTTGGGTTTCTAACACAAGATTTTTTTAGGGGATAAACACAATGATGTTGCATATTGCATTGTCGTTTCAGTCATGGTTTCAGTTTAAGAAAGCTTTTGGCCAGGAATAAAACGTACCTGGTGCATTTCCCATAGAGATTAGTGCCAGAAAGTACCATTTTGATTACATCATCATCCCACATATGGCACAGCATAGCCAGAGACAATTTCAACCAGTCCTTCCTGCATCAAACCTGTCTGTCTGCACTACAGCATGTCATTTCCAAAACTGGCCCATCTTGATTTAAAACCTGCATGGACAGTATATGCTGTCATGTTCATAGGTAAGGTGTTCCAATGGTTAATTATCCTCCTCACTTGCAATGGCTGGGGTTCATGATGCTATTTCTGTGATATTAAAGCGCCAGCTACTGTCAGAAAAGCTCTCAAAGCATCACATAGTGGTGAGGAATAGTTTATAAGGGGCTAACTAAGGGACAGGGCACTGATGTGCTGGCCAAGCACAAAGTGCTACACCGAGCCACAAACAGCGAGCAGGACTCCTGTTGCCTCACACTGGGCCCTGGCCATTGGACGCTATTAAGGAAAGCATGACACAGGAAGGGGTAGTGAGATATGGGGGGAGGCTGCGTGCCAGGCTCAATTAATCACCTCAAATGGTTCTACGGTATTTCACTGTATCCACATGGCTGGCATCTCATTCAAGCACGCAGGGAGCAGTTGCAGCTACAGCAGACAGCTTCAGGGTGCTAGGGAAGGGCATTGACAGCAATTGCATTTATTTCTAATGCTAAAGAGTTGGGTGACCTTTTTTATATTTTTCATCTACACCTGGGGCTGATGCTGAGATTCTCCCAGCAGTTCGCAGCACTCTCCCGTTTGCACTCATCATGCTGGCATGCTAAGAATAGGCAGGTAGCTCAGTCGTAGGGGCTGCCATGAGCTAATTGCCCCAAATATATCTGCATGGACCCCAGGTGGAGCTGTGCTCATGGCAGCTACCTGGGACCATGGCTCACTGCTGCCAGCACACAGCAGGCTATGCTACTGGAGAGCAAGCATGTTTACATGAGCTGGAGGCACAGCCCTACCTGCAAATGTAGCATAGTATTCCTGGCTGTATATGTGAACTCGCTCAGTGGAGATTTTTCACAGCGTTGACCTGGAAATGTCTAAACGTTAGCAGTTTAGGTGAATGACTTCTGCACGCAAATGTGAAAAATCTTGTGTACAGCATTGTGAAAAGCAATATGCAACTCAAGCCAGGCAACGTGAAGGTCTAAGCCGCTCACACGCCACACTCTTAACTTTGCCCCCCCCATCTAGCAGTAGTCCCAGGGGCTGGTCAGTAGGAGTGGGATCATCACAAGGCGAGAGAAGGCGTATCTGAGCATAGCCCATGGCTTACAGTGTGTGCACCACACATTTGACGGCCACACTACTAGTCACACTATGGTATTTGTGACTGTCGTGAAAGGTGGCAGGCTTAGTCAGAGCAGACCGATTGCTACACTACAAGGCATATGTGTGCATTTCCCTTAAATGCGGCATTTCAGCCTTGAGGTTTTTTTTTTGTTTTGTTTTGTTTTGTCAGCACAGGTGTACAACTGGTCCTTCCGGCCACAGTCAGCTGGCTGATAGCTACGCATGTCATCTGTCTTCAGCAAGGCCATAACTATGGTGGGGTGAATGGGGGCTTTTCCCTGAGCGGTGCCAGAATGGGTCTGTTGAGCCATGCCATTAAAGGGTGCATTTCCTGCTGGCGGCCCCAACCACTGCGCAGTGCAAGGGGCACTGAAACAGCATTACGGCTCTGGCCTTTGGGGCCTTTTAGAAAAAGCAGTACATGAGGTGAGCTGTAAAGAAGGCGTGCTGGGGGGGGGGGGCGGGCCAGAGTTTGCAAGTAGGCTGCTCCTGTGTGCTAAACCAGTCCTAAATCCAACTTTCACCTTAGAGAAGGACAGGTTTAGTTGTGCTCACCAGTGGGCATACGGTAATTCCTAGTGTGCTTTAATCACACATCAGTAAGGCCAGAGAGCTAGGCTGTGTCCCACTGACAGAAGGAGCAGCAGTGAGAACAGAATTATGGTTGTGTTGAGCAGGTGAAGCAGACCTTAATTTTTCGTATTTCATGGTGTGTGCCACCTTTGCTGTTACCTATTTTAAGGGGAGCACATTTGCATTAGTTTAACTTTTCATTTCCCCACACTATATTTTAACGCTTCATTTCCCATTTGCAGGGAATTATGTATTAGTATATTTTAGAGGGCTTCAAGAGGCCAGCCTTCTTTACGTTAACTCCATTCACACTTTTGGTCAGTGACGTTCCTTTGTTACCACAGAAAGCAGGGAGAAGGTGTGATGTGCTCCATTTCCCAAGGCTAGCTACACACTCCCAAAAGCAGCTTTGATGTGTTCCCAGACACCAGCCAAAACAAAAAAAAAAAACCCCAAAAACCCACAACATGGTAGACAGCACTTATTTGCACAGGACCTTTGTTCACAGGTCAGTGTTTGTTCCTTTCTAAGTCTGTGTGTGTCCATCATGTGTCAAGAATTCTGCAGAAAAATGGTGCCTACAGCTATGGGCAGTTGTAAGCAGAAACATTACTGCATGCTGTAGCTTTAGCAATATTTGTATCATCAGCGGTTCTGTCTGGCAAGCCCTGTAGCCATAGTGCGGCACCATCACCTTGGGAGCCTGCTCAGTGTCCAAGGGCCTCATTGACCTCCTCTGTTACCCGATACCAAAGTGTGTTATTAGCATTAAAAGACTCCCACGCTTTGCCGCTAAATCGCCCTTTGAGTGACTGGGCAGCTGGCAAGTGACGCTGCACGTCTTTGGTGCCGAAGAGGCGACACGGATACATGTTGGCTGCATCCCCACTGGTACCACATCAGCGGTGCTGGTACGGTCCATCTTCTCCAGGTCTGCTAGTCACAATGCGTGCCTATACAAAAGATCTAAGCACCACCAGGGGACAGTGAGAGACCCTCCTTTGGCTCAGCTGCTTTGGTCTCTCAAAAGAGGCCCAAATTAGGCCACAACACCCCCCCCCCCAAAGCTGACCCTCTACCTCCTGGCACCCAATCCCCTCGGGGTTTGCTTTCTTACTGGCCGTACTGCGGCCCCTGTGTCAATCAATCAGGTGCAGTGCCCCCCCCCCCATCTCGCTCTTGTCCAGATCCCAGGGTGGTATTAGACTGACCAGGGCCCAACAAATAGGATTGGGTGAGGCGTTGGACCCTGGAGAAGGTCATGCATCAGCCCAACCCCTCCTCATCTCCTGGCAAGGCAGTAGTCCAAGGGGTTTCTTCTGCCCAGGATGATTTTAAGGCCCATCAGGCCTGTCTAAGAAGGATGGCCTCTAAGGTAGGCCATGAGGTGGAAGAAATGAAAGACAACTCCAATTCTTCATTTGATGTAATGGCTGCTGCATCCCCCACCAGCTTTGCTCTTCCTATCCATGAGGGCATCTTGAAGATTGTAAAATCTCTTTGGCAAACACCCTCCTCTCTAACGCCCATGTCCAAGGGAGCAGAGCTGAAATATGTGCCGGCCACACCCTTTCAGTATCTGTACACTCATCCCACTCCATCTTCGTTAGCAGTGAAGGCCATCAACCAAAAGAGCATCATGTTCAACCCGCCCCAATGCCGAGAAATAAGGAGACAGAGACTCTCTACCTTTTTGGTAGAAAAATTTACTGTATGGCGATGATGCAGTTTAGAACCTCATACCACCAAGCACCCCTGGAGAGACACAATTTTAATTTATGGAAGTCTGTTACACACTTCACTGAGTCCCTGCTACCTGACCCGTGACCAGACTGCATCACATTGTTGGATGAAGGTTTGTCAGTGGCAAGAACAGCTCTCCAGACCTCTTGGGATGCTGTGGACTTGGCAGGGAGAGCCATTGCCTCTGCAATCTGCCCGCGTAGGGCTGCATGTCTCCAGGTGTCTGGCTTCTCTCGTCTTGCCCAGCAATCCATCCAGAACTTTCCATCTGGGAGCCACTCACGCTTTTCTGACCAAACAGATAGCAAGTTCCACAGGCTGACGGATTCCAGGGCAACGCTTCATTCCCTGGGCCTATATTTGGCGCAGGATTCCCGTCACCTGTTCTGGCCTCAGGGAGCCCAACCCCACGAGCAAACTAGGCAACTTTCTGGCTCCAGACTGGCTAGACAAAGGGAAAGCAATGGACCAAGACCCCCCCAGAGGTAGGCAGACAGGTTCTATGAGCAGATCTAACCATAGCAGTACCTGCTGCTCAAGCAACCATAGACCCTTTAGACATGTTGCTCGAGGACAGCGCAGTAGGTCAGACAACCCAGGATCTCTCGCCCACGTTCCAGAACAGACTTTCATCATTCCTTCCCCAGTGGCTCTCAATTACGTCAGGCCTCCAGGCTTCGGACGTGGTCTGTTTTGGCTATGTTGTTCAGTTTAGCTCAGAAAACTCCCAGTTTCCTACCCCCCTTCCCAGTCCCTCTTCAGGGACCCATCTCATGACCAACTTCTAGAACAAACTCCTAGCACTAGGAGCAGTGGAACAGGTCCCAAAGGCAGAGGAGGGAAGGGGTTTCTATTCAAGGTACTTCTTAATCCCCAAAACAAAGGGAGGTTTGAGAGTCATCCTAGATTTACGTTTCCTAATGAAGCTAAAATTCCATATGGTGACCCCACAACTGTATAATCTCATCTTTGGATCGTGGGGCCTGGTTTGCTGCCCTTAACTTAAAGGACACATTTTCACTTGCCAATCAGGCGAAATCACAGACGCTACCTTTGTTTTGTCAGGGGATCCTGACACCTACAATTGATGGCCCTCCCCTTTGGCCTCTCACTAGCACCGAGGGTATTTACCAAATGCGTGGATATCATGCAGGCTCACTTAAAATGAATTGGAGTCCACATTTGTTTGTTAGCTGGACGATTGGTTAATCAGAGGTCTTTCCAGGGATCAAGTTCAGTCAAGTGGCCATCTGGCCCAGGATCTGTGTGACCACCTGGGCTTGTTGATAAACAAACAGAAATCCAAGTTGAACCTGATACAAAGAATAGAGTTCATCAGCAGTCCTACACTCCGTCCAAGCCCAGGGCTTTCTACCCTGAACCAGATTCATCACAATGTCAAACATCTCTGACTTAGATGTGCAACTGCCCACTACTGTCAAACATTGCCTCCAGTTGTTGGGGCACATGCCAGCATCCACCTATGTAGTCAGACTGGCTTGCCTGCATATCAGACCTCTGCAGGTGTGGCTGAGAATGGTCTTTTCTCCTCAATTTTACTCTTTAAATAGGGTGGCTATGGTTCCGTTAAGGGATCTCATGGAGCTATAGTGGTGGCAAAGACCACAGTCAACACTTGAAGGCGTACCATTCGGTTCAGCCTCCCTGACAATTACTCTAATGTCAGATGAGTCCAACCTGGGCTGGGGGGCGCCTCAGTCTCACCCTTAATACCCAAGGGAGGTGGTCAGAGGAGGAAAAAAAAAAAAATCCCGCCATCATATTGCTGACAGCCAGCAGGGTGGCCTGCCAAGTTTTCCTTCAAGCACTGAAGGCCAGCCCTGTTTCGGCCCGGCCACACCCCCCCCCGGCCTTCCACACCCCCCCCCCGGGGGGGGGGGGCAGGCATTCATCAGCCCTTTACCATGAGATGATTTGCCCCTAGGATCTAGCAGTGTGGCACAATTTTCACATAATTCCTGCTCACCTACCAGGAGAGCGCAACAATGAGGCAGAACAGCTCAGCAGATGGTTCAACGCCCAGCACACCTGGTCTTTCACCTGGATGTGCTGAGTTCACGCTTCTGCAGGTGGGGTCGTCCCCAAGTAGACCTGCTCGCACCATGGAACAACCTCAAGTGAAGCCGGTTCTGTTCCCTGAGAGCGAGAGAGGCTTGCTGCCAGATGCAATTCTGCTACTGTGGTTGGGCCCGCTACTGTATGCCTTCCCACCAATCCTGCTCCTTCAAAGGGTGCTGTTGAAAATTAAACGAGCCAGGGCCCGTGTCATCCTGATCACCACAGCAACATTGGTACAACATGCTGCTCAGCCGCTTGGTGCCCCCCCCCCCCCTTCTTGGGAATGCCCTCTCAGGCAGGACTGCCAAACCCAAAACAAGGGCCGGCTGCTGCACAAAGACTTAAGGTCCCTACACATAACAGCATGATATCTCCATGGCTGACTTTAGAGGAACAAGCCTGCTCAGCCCAAGTCCAACATTTAGTAACCTTGCAGAGGAAGGGGTTAACACCCTGGTCACTGAGTCACAGGGGAGCCAATAGGACCAAAATGCAAGTTTTTGACTTGGAGCTGCAGCCTTGCCTGGTCCTGTTTGGCTGAAGCAGAGTACGTGGAAGGATCAGGAGGAGGCCAGAAAGCAGGGGGGTCACTGCCCTGGGGAAGCACCTGGGGGCACTGGCCCAGGCTATGCCCCCTGCCAGGAGGCCACGCTCCCAGCTGGGGATGGGGCCGGGAGCGGCCGTGAGAGGCTGAGCCCTGGCTTTAGGGCCAGGGGGTTTTAAAGTCTGTTGTGGGTTCCCCACCTTCTGCACTGACAGTGTCAGAGCAGTGACAGACTTGGCACAACAGAGCTTGATAAATAGTACAAAAATGTCTACTCAGGCCACATACAAAGCGAAATGGAAATGCTTTTTGGTATGGTCCCATGACAAATGTTTAAACAACCCCCAAAGTGCCCCCACCCAGGTGATTCTGGAATACCTCCTACACTTAAAGCGGCAAGGGCGAGCCTTAGCATCCCTACATGTACATTTAGCGGCCATCTCCACCGTTCATGATTTGGTGGGAGGTCAGACTCTTTTCTGCTACCCGATGGCCACAAGGGTCTTGAGCGGTATCAAAAGCCTCTTTCCTCAGGTCCACAATCCAGCCTCACAGTGTGACCTGAACTTGGTTCTGTAGAGGCTAACTGGTCCTCCTTTTGCATCACTGGCCTCATGCCCTCTCTTAACGTTGTCTCAGAAGGTCACTTTCTTGGTGGCTCTTACATCAGCCAGGCATGTGTTAGCGCTAAAGGCATTATCATTTGCATGCCCCACCCCATCATCCACAAGGACAAAGTCCAGTGGATGCCTTACCTGGCCTTCCACCCGAAGATCATTGCTCCTTTCTGCATTAATCAAGACATTTTCCTCTCTGCTGTCTTTCCCAAACCTCACACCACAGGGAATCAGTTTAGGTGGCACAGTCTGGATGTTGGGAGACCCTTTGTAGTCTATGTGGCAAGAATGAGGCCCCCGCAGGAAGTCCACCCAGCTCTTCGTGGCTGTTGCAGCCTGTATGAAAGGCATGCCGGTATCATCAGACAATATCATTATAGATTTCTTCTTGTATTAGAGTTTGTTATCAGGAGGCAACGTTCCAGTGCCTACAGTGATAACTGCATCACAGCCAGGCATTGGCAGCAGCATTTCTCATGACTGTGTTGGTCCAGGAGAGTTGCAGGGCAGCCACCTGGTCTTCCATCCACGTTCCATTGTGCCCAGCCACGGGACAGTGTTGCCTTTGGCAGCACAGTACTGCAATCACATGGACCATAACTCCACCTTCCGTCCATGGTAAGGCTTATAATTCACCAGTAATGCAATACTTGTGAGCAGCTGCTCAATAAAGAAAAGAGCAGCTACAACCAGTCTTTGAGATGCGCTGTTCACCTCCATAGCATGCCCCCCCCATTGTCACAGTTAGTGAAAAGGAGGGACAAAGGCGGGCCAGCGCCTGCTAGTATACTGAGGTTCATGTGCACTACTCCGGGGGTGCTGCTGCTATTCCTGTGGCATAGGCTAAGGGCAAAAAAGTTTTCCAATGGCCGTGCATGGTGGTGTGTGCACACCAATAATAGAATGAATGTGAGCAGCGCATCTCAAAGAATGGTTGTTACTAGTAAGTCACTGATAGGTTTTTTTTAAACCTCACATTGCTAAGGTCCAGAAGAGGAAATGCAAGTGAAAAAAACTTTCCAACATCAATATAACTTTTTTTTATTTTTTTTAAAGAGGTACTAAAGGCAGCTCTACACCCTCATAGGATTTCAGCAGCAGTCGAAGGGAAATACACAAAGTACTTAAAATACCTTGGGTATCGCCCTTTGACTGCCTACCGCCTCCTTACCATGGTGTTTCCAGTGTGCTGAGTCAGAGGGAAATGCCCTCCCGTTGAGTCAGCACTACTCTACTTACCAGGGTTGTCTTCAGCGATCAACTGACCAGGTCTTCATAGATCCAATTAGTCGATTGGACGCAGCAATCTGACAAGGGTGAATTTGCCACCATCAGTGAAGACTAGGGCTAATAGGCCATTGAAGGCTAGACATGATGGTGCGCTGCTCGACACAGTCCGTCCATCAATCCTTCTGCCTCCTCCAGCTTTACAAAAGCATTATATTCCACCAGGCCCTGCAACATCCTGGATTTTGGCTCCTTTGAGGCACCTGAATGACACAAAATGTGCTGAACTCAGCAGAGCATCTGATTGTTGTTGTTAACTAATAAATGCTGATTTGATCCTCGTTTGTGAGCCCCTAGCAGGAATTCATCCCAACGTTGAGCATAAGAGCTGCTGACTAGCCTGATGCCGGGAGGCCATGGGATGAAATCTGGTTTTCGCTGTAAAAAAATCTATGCAAAGCACTACAGTGAAGATGATGCCGTGTTTGCTGTCTTGCTATCTATCATCTTAAAATTTATAGAGCATCCATTCTTTATTATAATAAAATGTGCCTACCCTACCGTATATTTTAAAATAACATTTGAAACTATTTTCTGGTAAATTAAAGTGGGGAAATGTTTGTAGGGTTCATTGTTAGTTTCATTTCCCTTTTGCTCAGCCAGCCAAATAAAATGCAATGTCATTAATCTTTGTTTAGAAGACGAGCCTTTGCCGAACAATAATGAATGATCTTGATAGATTTGTCAAGCAAATGAATGATAATCATTTGCTGATAGACATGAGCATAGGATGGAAGATTAATAATAAAATAGGTATTGGCATCATTAATAATGGTTGCTGCCGATAGACTTGTATATCCATTATAATTCTGAAAGCAATATATTCCTGTTAAGATATTGCCATTTATCACCAACTCTGAGCAGCGAGCATGTTCGAGGCCTTTCAGTGCAGACAAGTTACTCTCTGTGAAATGCTGACATGGAAGAGTAAAGCATTACCCAGCTGAGGCTGTAGTTGGTGTGTTTTTTTCCTCCTTTTGTTTTTCCCGTCATTGCTCCCTTTCAGTGCCACTGTTACATACTAGTTTCTAATGTGGTGCATTTCTCTTCTGAAGTACGTGAATGCTTCAGCCATTCTGTAAAAACCTTGACTACTTGGGTTTCTCCACAACTGGTATAAATCCACACAGCTCCTTTGACTTTATGGGCATGAAGCTGAGGTTCTGGTACCTCCCTGAAAATAGTGCAGATCTTAGTATTTGCAAACATGCTGTACAACACGAGCCTTCAGTGAGCCTGTGTGCTAGCCCCAATCTCCTGCCCCACTTGTAGTGCACACCTACTCAGAGCTGAGCTTTGTGGATTTATATCACTCATGCAGCTAATCCAAGCAGTTATGGGTTTTGCAGACTGGCTGAAGCACGTGGATGCTTCAAAAACACTTTAGATGCTCTCATGCCTTTATCTATCGTAGCATAAAAGCATCTCTACTGCATTGGTCACACAATGCTCCAAGAGACAAATCTCAGTGTCCAACTGTCACTGGGAGTCTCATGATCATGATTACTGTTCAGCTTTATTTATTTCAGTCTCTGCTCCATTACAGCATTGTAAGACACGACTGGGAATTTTCTTTTATGTACCTGTCACACACACAACTTAAATGGCACTGCAGTACTGTGTATTTCTAACAGCAGCTTTCTCCCAATGGTGCCATGGAGCTGAATCATCAGGCTGTATATTTTGTGACTGTGTAAACTGAGGCATTGGATGGTGTATCAGTGAGGCACCCTTCCCCATTCACTAGATTGAGAAGCTCTTCTGCTTGACTACATAGAGAACCCTGGTTTGTCATGTCCTGAAGCTGAGGAGCCCCCTAACAGACTCCATGCGTGTTGACTTGGTGGGGTTTAGCCATAAAGCTGCCAAACTGTGATGCAGAGACACTCAAAGTTGGGATGGCGTAGGTGTTCGTGGTCCTGGGTGATCAGGTATGGTTTCACTGGCACAGTGATTGGAGCATTTACCAATTGTTCAAGTACCATTGTGTGCCATGCTGCTGGGGAGAAGCTGAAGCTAGTGGGATAACAAATGTTCTTTCACTCCTCGACCTGGAGCATGTAGAGCAGATGGTCTTCATCACAGCAAGAGGACTGCATCTGTGATGGAGCCCAGATTGTGGTCCTCAGAAGAGCAAAACTTCAGCTATTGCCTGGTGAGCCGCTTCATGAACGGATCTACCCTGGGCATTCCTCACTTTTGGCAAACACTGCTCATAATGTGTAGCTGAATGGGCCATGTGTAGTTGCTGAAAGAAAACCTGCTAAGATGGTCTGCTGGCTCATTCAGGGCCTCAAGGAGGCATGACGCCTTTAGTTCTACAGCTTTTGTGGCAAAGGGGAGAGGAGCATGTGCCTCCTTTTCCATTTATATGAAACGCGTGAGTGTCATGCCTGAGATAAATTTTCCTTCTACATATGGCTGCCTCACTGATCCCTAGCTTTCACTGGCAGGGCTCTGAGGCTTTCTGTTGTTTCTGTCCCTCCTCCCTGAATAATCCAGGCTGGCCTGGGAGGGATAGAACTGTGGAAAGATTGGGCCTTAAAGTGCTTTCTCTACCAGGTGGGCGTATGTAGTCCCCATGATTTTAGCATCACCCAGGCATCTTTGACTATGTCTACATTAGCCAATTAGTCTGAACTAAGCAAGATTAGGCTGGACTAATACATTTGAGTGGTTAGTCTGGGCTAAGCTCTTAGTTTGTACTTTAAGTTTGAACTATCATGATGTAGATGCAAACTAATGGTGTAGTTCAAACTAGCTGTGCGTCCTAATTCAAACTAAAAAGTTAGTGCAATCTAGGACATGCAGCTAGTTTGACTAAAATGCCATGGTTAACCTCAGGCTTGTCTAGTTCAGACTAGCAAGTCCAAACTGAAAAAAAAGCAGATGTAGCCATAGCCTTTCAGGCTAAGGAGCTTGGCATCCATTTGCTCTGAGCCAGTGAAGGGCAAGTCCTGGACTGTCTGCTGGGCCTCCAGGGAGTGGAACAGGACACCTACATCCATGAACGCCACCTCTTGGTGATGACTGAAGATATTGTCCTTGTGGCTGAGTCTTCTGTCACACCTAGAACAGCTTGTAGACTGGTCCCTGCTACTGCCCTGACCACCTGCCTGTGAACTCCACAATTGAGTCAGCTGGGAGCAGGTCCTTGAATGCCAGTCTGGCTTTCCAAGAACTGAAGCTATCATGGCTGAAGAGCATGTGTTGAGTCATGATCTGAAGCTGGTGTCCCCAGTAGAATGGCCCTTCCTACCAATGAGGTCCCATGTCTTTGAGTCTTTGGATTTAGGGGAAGGCCCCTCCACTGTCCTTGCTGTTTCATCTCATTTGCAGCCAACATCACCTATGACTTTGGCTTTGGATGAGTAGAATGGTACATGTGACTGTTGGATGGAGTGGAAGTAGTCTCTTTCTCTAGCTATCCCATTTTCTGGGACGTGGAAGGGATCTGGGCGCTCTCCCCTGACTCCATCTCCTTTCCTCCTGAAGATCCATGGTCTATGCTCCTCTCTTCAGCAACTTGTGATGGAGCCCTGGGGGGGGGAGGGCAGCAGTCAAATCCTCTTGCTACAGCCTTGTCTGGTGATGAAAACATCTAGAAATGCTGGCAGCGTTTGCTCTTTCTGCTGACAAGACTTCCTGCAGGGGTAGATCTTGTATGGTGTCTGGATCATCACCAGTGCCTCCCATTTTCCTCTCCAAGCTCACCTTGATGCAGTGCAGTGAACACCAGCTCCCTTGTTGGCGGGGGGGAGGGTTAGCTGGAGGCAAGGAACGAGGGGTGGGGGCATCGCTGGAGCAAGCCCCTTGAGGCCTATGGGATGCCCAAAGAGTCCAGATGAGCCATTTACCACTGTGCTGGCTGCTGGCCCATGGAAAAGCATTTGAGCTACCTCTTGCATACATTGGTGGATCTTCAGTCAGTGTGTACCATGCTGGGAGGTGGATAACTCAGCCATCGAGTCAGAAGACCCTGACTCTGAATGCAAGGACCAGGGCAGTGCCCATTGCAATGCTGCTGGGGAATGGAGCTGCAGGGACCAGGACTGGGTCATCATGGCTTGTTGACCTCTAGTCAGCACCATGCTCTTCTGCAATGCCAGAAGTCTTACTATTATGGCTTGCTCTGGTCTGGTGGGACACTGCTGTGCCATCATGACTATCAGGGCTCTAGTCTCCTCGAAGGGGTCCATGAGATACAGCTCAGCCCGTGCCAGGGAGCCCTCCGTACCAGCCTTAATGTGCTCTTCTGAGGGGCTGGAGTTGCCTCATAGACGCTGTGGTCAGAAGGGACCAATATGATCATCTAGTCTGACCTCCTGCACATTGTAGACCACAGAAACTTATCCATTCCCTCCTGTTATAACGTTCTAATCTAGGACTCAATTATTAAAGTTCTCAAATCATGGTTTAAAGCCATTACAGTACAGAGAATCCACTAGCAAGTGCGACATGCCCTATGTTACTGATGATGCCAATCCAGATGGGATGGGTGCTGTGGGACTTTGCCCAGGACACACACAGCTGCTGCCTTTTCATGATACCTTCAGCATGGGTGAATGCCTTCAGTCTGTTGTCGAGTGCCTTTTGTGATTGGGAGTGAAGCCTGGCCACCTCTCATGTGGGGGGAAGGATGGTGCCTGGAGTGCCTATGTGTTTTTTGGGGCTGCCAGCACCCTTATTAAAGGTAATGCATGCTGCCCTGAGGTACTGGGATCCAGCTGGTTGGGGTGCGGGGGGGGTGGGGGGGTAAGAGAAGCTGCCATAAGATGTGGTTTTAGTCTGACCCACCTCCCCTTATTCGTGGGTGTTAAATTCACTACAGAGGCTGCACCTGTCTGGCTGGTGGCGTTCTCCAAGATGTCACACAAGCATTGGGGGGGGGGGGCACTCTTCAACATCAACTTATGGCATGACCTCCACAGCTTAAACCCTTGGGACCAATAGGGGCCTTGCTTCCCCAGGAGGGGGCTGGTGTAAAAGAAGGGGGGGGATAACCCCCATATCAAAATTGGTTACTAACAGCTAATCACTAAACTATCGATAACTGACTAGCAAATCAGGAAGGACTGGCTTGCCAAAGCAGCAAAGATGAATGCCCCACAAGAGTACTAAGCCAGGCCAAGCCATCTGTGCAGCATCACCAGCTGAGGCTAAATCCCTGCTTGTTTTACTAGGAAACACACAGGTTCCAGCCTCCCTGTTTGTGATTACTGGCCGCTGAGCTGGGGCTGGTTAGAGTAGTCTTATTATATAACATTGGGCTGTGAGCAATGTGCCCTCTAATTACTTGTAGCCTGTGTGCACAAACAATTTCTTTGTGTGCGCAAAAACATTTCTTTGTGAGCACCAATATTAGCACTACTGAATTTTTTTGTGTGCACTTTATTTTTTTGTGTGCGCAGGTTTCATGACCTGTGTGCGTGCACACATGCACACAGCTTAGAGGGAACAGTGGCTATGAGGCAAGCTAAGTCGCCACCACAGTGCTGATAGCGGTGGGAAAGAAACATGCTCATTTAATAAGTCCAAAATCCTAGACAAGAGTGTGACCCCCTCCACAGAAGCGGTCAATACTCAACAGCAGAGCGATCCTCTGCACTCTCAGACTTAATGCAGTCAGTGCCCTGACAGATTAGTGGCCTAGTACATGGGGTGCTTGTCAGTCAGGTGAGATTCTTATATAAAGTGGTGCGTTTCGGGACCTGAAACATGTACGACCCTATTCAGTGAGTTATGGCTGTGTGCTGGGAAGCTGTTACTATGGTGTGGCTGTCAGGCAGTGCAGCCCACCCTAAATGAAGAAATGTGTTTTTCCCCATCTGACCGCTTCGGTTCATGCAGAAGACAGTGAATTTGCATTCACATAGGTAGCAAGTAGACAAAGGCCATCAATTTGTTGGACAAAGCCAGCTTACCCATCAAGCCAGAGGTCAGAATCTGCAGCTCCTGATCTCATGGGGCCTTTCTGGTGCTAGAGTCGGAGCCACTGGATGCTAGGGAGCAAAAAGACCTTTTTCGTGGTCCAGCACTAAGGGGAACAGTGTGCTGGGCTCGCCCATCCTCTGAGAAATGGCTTCCCCCCCGCCCAGTTGAGAGGGCTAAGATGCTCAGTAAATTGATGTAAGCCAAAGCCAATTACGTAGGCAAAGTTTGTAACGTGCTAAAGTTCAGTTTGTCCCTGAAACTGGCTTTGGTTTTTGTGTTAGTTGGAACCAGACCATTCACTTGTAGCCTTGCATAGTGTCACTTACCTCTCTGGTCTTTGACAATGAATGTTTCCTTAGCATTGCCCTCAACCAGCTCAATGCCTGTATAGTAAAGTGCCGCGTGCATGTGCAGCAACCCTACCAAGGCTGAGGTTTGTGCTGGATTTCTGAGGTGGTGACCCTAATTCTTTCTGGGCACACCATCCTCAATAAGAGAGCCCCATCACACCGAAGGGAGACACAGGGGTTCATCGGTCCCTGCAAAGCAAGGTTTAGCCAGGTCCAGTTGTGAAGCCTTTGCTGGCAAGGCAGATGGGCCAGTGTGGCATGGAGCTGACAGCAGCAAAGGTCTTGCTAAGGCAGCGCGGAAACAGCAGCTCATTGACCAGGACATTGGCACGAGAATGTCGTTTAAGGTTTGCAGTGCAAGCCACCATACAAGTGAGGAGACACACTTAAAGCTACATCCACAAAGCTTAGCCATGCTGCCAAAATGCCTTGAGTGAAATCCTGGCCTCAGAAAAGGCCACTGATTTCAACAAAGCAAAGTTGTCAATGCCTGTTATTTTAATGCCTCCCTTCCCTACACCAGCTGGTTTAGTTTCATACTCCTGACAGTACGGTTGGCAGTGGCCTGGGAAAAACTAGTTTAAGCTAGGATGCTGGTAAATACCACTCTAAGATCAGGTTAAACCAGGGAAGTGGGGAAAATAAAATGATTAGTTAAATATACTAATGGAAAGTAATGACAAATATTTAGCAATTTGATGCTTTGTAGTAATATGGTCGGTTTAATTTTAATTAAAGGAAATAAATTTTTAAAAAAAGTAGATGTGTGGTCTTGCCTTGGCAAGCTCAAACAGAAAAAAAATGAACCTTCTGCATGTGGACAAATTACAACGGGGTAGCTGTGTTAATCTAGTTTAGCCAAACAAGCAAGGAGTCCTTTGGCATGTTTAAGGAGTAACAAATATAGTTATCACATGAGTTTTCATGGGTGAAGTTCCACTTTATTAGCTGCTAGGAAACTGAAAAAACAATATTGAAGGGAAAGCTCATGCCTGTGATTACATTTCATTGTCTTAGGTGACGTAATCTGAAATAAGTTAACCTGCTGAAAGGAACTGTAATCACAGGATTTAGCTTCCCTCCCATACTGTAAGATTTTTCCATTTGCTAGTAGCTGATGAAGTGGGACATCACCCACAAAAGCTCATGAAAAAATTTATTTGTTAGTCCTGGAAGGTGCCACAGGCCTCCTTGCTTGCTCCTCTGGATGTGGCGATTCCCCTTCTTCAGTTAGGAATGAACGCTAGTGTTTGTTGATCAAACAAAGGAGGAGGACACTAAGGGTATGCCTGCACTTGCAAGTTAGTTTGAATTAAGCCTCCTTAATTCAAATTAACAGTACCTGTCTACAGGAATTTCTTAATTCAAACTAATGAAAGCTTCGTTCGAATTAGTAAGACCTACTGGTTAGTTTGAACTCAGCCCTTAGTTTAAGCCTTAGTTTGAACTAAGGATGGTGTAAATCAGGATTAACCCTTAGTTTGAACTTAATAAAGTCAAACTAAGGGCAGTGAATTCAAATTAACAGAGTGGACTAATTTGACTTAACATTAAGTTGTTTAGTCAAACTAATAAATTCAAATTTAGTTTGAACTAAACTTGAGCTTATTAGCTTGAATTCAAACTAACTTTTCCTAGTGTAGACGCAGCCTAAGAGTCAGATGGTTCAGTTTCTGTTTGAGGTAAACTGCTAAATTAACTGTCCAGGTCAATTCTCTGGCCTTTAATCTGGCTGGCTGGAGTGCAACTGCATGAACAGTAACTCACCTTGAAATATTTCAACAGGTGCAAAGATAAACGAGACCGTGACCCAACTCATAATTATTCTAAGAAAGTTCATGAGGATGGCAAAGAACGTCTCATGCAGAAATTGCAAAGAACAAGTCTGGGACGGCTGCTCACATGAGAAAACATTTTGTAAAATGCAAGGGAAAGAACAGCGGTGCCACTGACTTTGGCTAAACATAGGTGAGTCTTACAATCAGGTTGTACGGAGGCAGGTAAAGATGAGTCTGTCTTGCCATTGTCAAGCACATTAAAAGGAAGACTGCGTCAAGCCAGCCAAAGGCAAGGAGGAGGGTGTTATGGTTTTTCAATCGTCGATACACATGTTTGCAATAAAAACAACTCAAGAACTTTAAAAAAAGGTAGAAAGTTTTTTATGACTGTAATAGTCCGTTGTTTGATTACTGAGCATCCAACTCTTCAAGCAATGACCGGCTGCCTAAGGCCAGTCTGTAAAGCACCCAGTCAAAAGCAGGTAAACTGTTAGATGCAAGTGCCAAAGGGGTCGCCATGTCTGTCTAGTTCAGCAAAACAAATAGGGAGGCTTGTGGTACTGTTAAAGACTAACAAATTTATTTAGTTCATGAGCTTTCGTGGGAGAACATCTCACTTCATCATTCTCTTCTGAAAAAGCAGGATTTTTCTCCCATGAAAGCTCCTGCGATAAATAAATGTGTTAGTCTTTAAAGGTAGCCCAGAACTCCTTGTTTATTTTGTTAGATGCAGGTGCCGATGGCTTAAAGGGGGCCGCCCACAGCGAGTTATATGGAAAAGCAGCTCCATTCGGCCAAGATGGCTGGAGTAACATGCAGACTGCGGTTGTGAGAGCTGACGCTGGTTGCTGTATCAGCAGTGGATGGTACAAGCAATGAAAGTGGAAAATACTGTGCTACACTGGCAAGAGTAGGCAAGGCACAGGAAATGAAGGGTATGGCTGGGGTAATATTCCCTGGCAGTGAAAAAGATGCCATGTATGGGCAGCGATGTGGAGCCAGGTAACAATGCTTAGTCTATGCGTTGATGTGTGTGTGTCATAATTGACTTGGACGATGGACCTACTCCTGATTTTACACCTGGCCTCAGTGGAGCTGCCTCAGTTGAAAGGAAAGAAGAAGCAGGCCCAAGCTAATTGACATGGGTCCAAACCTCCTCCCCCTCAAGATCCCAATACCCTCATACCTGACCTGGAACTGAACTTGGATCTAAATTTTCCACCCAGCTCCAGATCGCTGAGTTGAACCAAAACCTGTCCTGTACATCTTTGAATTCTGAGCAAGGTGGGGGTCTGGCTGCAAACTTTGGGGGCTCGCTCTGATCTCATCTCATTTTCCTTTATTTCCCTCCTGGAGAAATGAAGCAGCTACCTCCATTTCCCTCAATCTCCACATCAACTAAAGCTGTACCGAGGGGAAGCTTAAAGCCTGATGGAAAGTCTACCGTCTCTGTTGTCTGCCATCTGCCATCATCGCTGTTATCTGGGGGGATAGGAGGAGGAGAGCTTAATTTGTTTTCTTCAATTAATGTCTGAATTCATTTCAAATCAAAGCCACGCCAGCCGAGTACTGCCTGCAGTCCTGTCTTCAGCCGAAGTAGCCCCACAGAAAGACATTAACAGCCAGCAGGATAATAGCATTAATGTTGCAAATCATCTTTGCCAGGGGCTTTTCGGTAATGTTGGTGAGTTTCTTTTCCAGAGCTGCTTTATCTTCTGTGCTCAGAGTGGGTCCTGGACTGCTGGAGATACCACAGAACCAGAAGTATACCTTCTTCCAGCAAGGAGGGCTCGCTGCTGCAGGAAATAGACCCAGACAGAAGGATTTAGTGGGGTCTTCTATACGCCTCATCACAGTCCCATGCCCTAAATACACCGTGTCACCTTTCTAAACATCTCCCGTGACAGCACTACTGGTTGACGTGCATGGGGTGAAAACCAGCAGCAGTTAGCCACTTTCTCAATGGGCGGCAATGCTTCACCATCCCAGCGGCTAGATCTAGGAGCCAAAAGGAAGGCTCTGCTTTACCTGCCCAGTCCACAGTCACAGCACAACAGCTCAGTCACTGCACCCAAAACCAGAGATGCATCAAAATCAGTGGTGGCTACTGAAAAAGTTGGCCTTAGGCAATTCACCAACCCTCTTAGCATTGCAGTTTATTTATAGCAGTATATTCCCCAGTCTACCGCCAGTGAGGGGCATGGACTGGCTCGTGCTTGCCCAGCACTTAGACTATCTCACATACTCTTAATGTTAAGTGCTATTTAAATGGGCTTTCCTCTGGGTTTTAGCTAACCTACCTCCATGTTCTCTGCTCCCTGAATCCGTTTCCTCCACTATCGGCGCATCCACATTGTTCTCGCCCGTTGAAAGATCGCCGACTTCTTCCGACTCACTCTTGTAGCTCACCAGATCAGTCATGGGAGCTTTGTTGTGTCTAGTCCACCATGTCAGGCTAGCAAGCTGGAGATGGGGAATCAAAACAAGGTGAGGAAAGTGATATGAACACCTCTCAGGTGGGAACAGGACTTGTGATTAGAATGGAGAAGGTCTGACTTCACAGGGGAGAGTGTCTGTGTTTCTTTTTTCCAGCAAATCTTGCATTTTCAGGTGGCTTCTATCATTTTAATCCTTTGGAGACTAGCACACTGATTTGCGTAGGTGAAAGCGCCTCTCTGGGAAATTACATGATTTGTGAAGGTAGAGATCGGATGAGAGAGGAACCCATTAGATGGTGTTGTTGACAGTGCAGGCAGGACCAGTGTGTTTTGTGGTCATACCTGGTAGCCCCCTCACACACAGATCTCTAGAAAAACTGATCCATAACAAGCATCCTTAGTTAAAGCCAGGCAACTACCTCACTTAATTGATGACTTTGCCCCTCTGTAATTTGCCACATCACGGCTTAATAATGGCGGAGTGAAGCAAGCACTGATACAATAATGCAAAAGCTGGCTCACCAGGGCGACAATGGCAGCAGGCAGAGTGGGAATCGTGCTGCTGTGGAACGACGTTTCACCGACTGTGAACCACCGTCAAAGGGACTGAGCCACAACACTAGGCACAATGAGCTGGAAGATCAGGGATGGAGCAAACAATGGGCTGGGCCATGGGCAGTGGACCTAGGGCACTGGGCTTAGACAACTTTGTGCCCAACTAAGGTTATGTACGCACGCGCGCGCGCGCGTGTGTGTGTGTGTGTGTGTGTGTGTGTGAGAGAGAGAGAGAATAACCCTGGGCTCCCCTGCGTGGCCTGTGAGTACAGCTATAATGGGGTTATAGCAGGAGCTATGGGATCAGTACCCCCTTCTGTGATGGGGGCGAGTCATGGGGGGCCCTGGCCTCCCCAGTCTTTCTTGCTGGCTTAATTGCACTCCTCTCTGGGAGCCAGAGGACAGCCAGAAACACAATCCACTCTCTTTGGAAGCAGTGTGCTCTCCCTTATGCAAGGAGCTTAGTTAAAGTCATAGCTTAGTGCCACATTTGAGGGTCCCTTGCACCTTTATTCCCCAGTGATCCAGCCATGGCACCCACGCTACGGGCCCGTCTCCCCCAGCATCTTGTCGCTTGGGTGTCTCGCTCTTCCCCCTGACTGGTGCTTTTCCAGGCTGCCCTGCTCCCTCTCTACACTATGCTATTCCCAGCAAGCCGTGCTGGCTAACCAGGCCTGCAGCCAGAGGCTCATGGACAGAATAAGCACCCGCACGTTATAATTTACTGCATGGCCTTGCTAAGCAAGACCATTGTTTCTTAAGGGAAAAGCTACACTCGCCCACCAGGACCTGCCACTTCCCCATTGATGGTGAGGCCAAGGAAGATTCATTTTCCTCTTCCACCTGCAACTTGCTGCATCTCAGCCTCTCCACCCATGGACACAGATCCTAGACGGTACCTAAGGCAGCAGCTCTAGCGCATCAAAAATATTTAGGCCTCTACTATCCATTGTTTTTGTGCACTTACATGCCTTTGAGGACCCATCAGTGGTGTATGTAAGTCTTCCTGCATCTAGCTTGCAAGCCACGGGTGCGTTGTCATCACTAACACAACCTGCACCCGCAGCTGTAACCACATGTGCTGTAGCAGACATGGCAGTGAGGACAACAAATTTCCTCACCATCGTTTGTTAAGCCTGCCTGTTGGAGCTAGCATAGACACTCAACGTCAGCAAGGTCATCCTCATTTCCAAAGTTTACGCAAGCCTGAATTCTCTGCAGAAAAATCCAACCACCACAGGGCTCGGTTGAAGTGTCCATATCACGCATTTCCCTCACTAGCAGCTTTCTTTTCTGCCCCCATGGAATTTAAGCTCATCACTGGGTCACACACAAAGTAACACAAGCACAAGTGTTGATTTAAAAAACAAAAAACTCTAGATGGCAAGTTCAGATGACACAACAATGTTGCACAAGTTCCAGAAGATTTATAGCTTTATTTAACTCATTTTCAAGTAACATGAGCATCCGGCAAGGCTAATCTTTCTTGTCATATTTTGCTAAATTACTTTGATTTGATGATCCTCATCGTTCTTGAGGTTTTTTTTTTTTTTAATCACTTAGGAAATGTCACCAGAATGTTGCAAAGAATTCAAGAAACTACACTCCCCCAAACACAAACGGTTGCATGTATGTCAGGTTTCTCAGCACCTGAGCAATTAACATATTTAGGCCAGAATTTTCCTAAGAAATTTGAACTGATTTGGAAACCAGGCCCATCCCACTTTAGACTTCAAAACATGGCCAGATTTTGAACAGCCTTCAGCAGAGTGGGAGCTGAGGATCAGCTCCTCAAAGGTATCTAGGCTCCTAACGGAAACCAGTGGCTGTTTAGAGCCTACCTCTGAGGAGCTGGACCTTGGCTCGTTTAAAAATCTGGCCATACTAGGTTGGAGGTGAAATGCTGGCCACCCCATTGAAACCAATTGAAGTTTTGCCCTTGCTGGCAGGATTTCACTTCTGAACGTTACCTCCCTGGCCTGAATGAACGTGATGCTTTGCGGAGAGGGGATGGTGCTGAGCACTTGCGAGATCCAAGTCCCTGGTTTTGGGCCTGGTGGGGTGCCACAGTTCAGTAGAGAGGGCACGGGACAGCCCTCTGTACGCGCGAGGGCAATGAGCTTCACTCGCTTGCCTGAACCCCAACCTTTACTTTCAGAAGTAACGCTTATAAGGGGCAAGCATTACAAAGTCACTAGTGAGCATTCAGTGCCTAATTCCCTTGGACAGCCACTTAGAATTAGGCACTGAACTACCAGTTGAAAAAAATCTTCTCTTTCAGCTTTAGTTGCATGGCCATGAACTACCTTCTTCTGCATTCCTGGGCCCCATTCCCCCCCGCTCATCTTTATAGTCAGGAGCTTTTTGATGGGCTGTCATTTTGGGACTGAGCCTTACCATGGGTCCTATTCCCCCCCCCACCCCCGGCAATGTCCTAGAAATGACCACTGCAGCAGCTTGCCTCACCATTAACAAACCAAGGACACCGTCGCTGCCTGTCTAGAGCGTTGTGATCTCATTAAGCTCAGTTGGCACGAATTTCCTAAAGGGAGAACATATCCAACAGGGCAGCTATTTAGGAGTAAGCAAAAAAAGAAATGCTGACAAGGGAAGTTAGAGGCATCATTTACTTGGCCATAAGACCATATTTGACGCAGTACTTCACAAGCCTGGAAAACAGAGTCTATAGGGTGAGCCAGAACACAGGCAGGACGAACGTGAAAGCTGCAGACAGGCAGCATTTCTGATCAGAAGCTGTTCGTGAGTACAGAGCTCTACAAAGAGCATGACATTTTAATATATTGGTACATCCACAGGTAACAGGGATCCAATTCACACAGGGGACTAGATGCCCTGCCACGTAGTGGCAACTGTGAGAGTCCCGTGGCACCTTATAGAGCTATAGACTAACAGCTTTCTTTGAGTGTAAGCTTTCGTGGGCTCCAACCCACTTTGTCAGATGCAGCTGATGAAGTGGGTTGTAGCCCACAAAAGCTTATACTTGAAGAAATCTGTTAGTCTGTAAGGTGCCACGGGACTCTCGCTGCTTTTGCTATACACAGACTATCATGGCTACCCCGCTGGAAAAGTTTAGTGGAAGCTGCAACCCTATTTTAACAAGTCCCAGAAGGGTAGACGTCTTATTCTAGTTCAGCAAAACAAACAAGGCATCCTGTGGCACTTTAAAAGACTAACGAATTTATTTAGCATCTGACAAAGTGAGATTTTTCTTCCACAAAAGCTCATGCGATAAATAAATTCGTTAGTCTTTAAAAATGCCACCAGACTCCGTGTTTGTTTGTTTAACCCTATGTTAGGCACCCAGGTTCCCTACACAAGGCAGGGCAGAGATAGCTGCGTAGGACAGGGATCTCAAAAGCCACCATGTGGCGCAGAAAGCTGCCTAAATTAGCCATTAAGACATGCAGAGGGGAGGTCCGCAGCTGAAGCGCCTCCTCCCAATGGGAGTTAGGTGCCTCCCAGAAGATGTCACCCTCCACCTAGGACTCACATTTGCAAACCCTCTTCTGGAGCTGGAGGCCTAAATAAGGTCAGTCCTGTCTCATAAGGAGATGGCAATGGCGTCTGCCTTGGCCCCAAAGGCCCCGTGGTTAGCCCATTCACGCAGGATGTGAGACACCTAGGGTATGTCTACACTTGCACGTTAGTTCAAAGTAGTAAGACCTGCCAGTTAGTTCGAACTAAGGACGATGTTGACGAGGATTAACCCTTAGTCCAAGCTTAATAAGGTCAAACTAAAGGCAGTTAGTTCAAATTAACAACGTGGACTAATTGGACTAATTCAAACTAAAGAGTTTGAGATTAGGTCCAAACTGACTTCGAATTTCCTAGTCTGAATGAACACATTTGAACTAACTTTTCCTAGTGTAGACATGGCCCTAGAGTCAAATCTTTACACTGCAAATGTAGAGCAGGGACTTGAACTCAGGTGTTCCCAGTGAGTGTCCTAACAGCTGGGCTGGGGAGTTCTGGCGCTCTCAATCTCTCTGATGAATGCTGGACTATTGGAGCACCTCCAATCGGGAGATGTCCAGAGCCCAGACTTTGGTCTGAGCCCATGGCTCCTTTGCATACGCTGAAGGTTTACTTTCCAGAGGCGAGGAGCCTTCCCAGTGCCCATTGACTCCACCTGGCATTGTGGGAACGCAGCCTCTTGGAAAAGAAGTCACCTCACGCATAAATCCGAAGTCATTTCTGCACTGCTGATGGCACCACCAACAGTGCAGGATCAATTTTGTGCATTTGATTAAGCATTGTGAAGACTCTCTCAGTGAAACCCGGGCAGTCCCCAAAAGTTGGTCTGTTAAGACCATAGCACTGCATGGCCAGGAGAGGAGTTCCCATTGACACAGCACAGTGGGGGCACCGCAGTAGGTAGGCATTAGAAAGTCGATGGGACATATGCAAGTTACAGTATGTAGCTTGCATATCTCCCGTTGACTGTCGTCGAAATCCATGGCCAGTCAGACCAGGGCTAAAAGCTCAGTCTCTGGCACATAACTGGTGAAGTTCTTTGTGTACTAAGCTGCAAGACAATCACAGGCCCTGGGAGAGTGACCTGCCCATTTAGTCTTATTCATTTACAGACCATTGACACATTATTGTACCACTTCCTTTCCCTCCCCACCACCCTCACATTCTCCTTTGCCGGAGGGACTTAGAGAGAAATGGGCAAAAAGTTTCCCTTTGAAAACGAGAATAAATCCTTCTGTTCCAAAAAGCCATCTGGCACCTGACAGTTGTGTTTCAGCTTCACAGTCTCAAATTGAATTGTAAGCTGTTTTGCAGGGTTTTCAAGGACAGTGTGACACAATATGGACTACCTACAATGAAGACATACGAACTCTGGAGCATACCAAGCAAATTCCTTGCATATTTCTTTCCCAGCACAGCATCAATCACCATAGGGATGGGAGAGTGTCCAAAACAGTGGGGAAAAATGCTGCTATTGGCAGTTCTTGGACTGAAATTCATTTAAAGCTCAGCCCATTAACTGGACCACTCTAACATATGATGCAAATCATTTTTTCTCCCTTTGACGCATTTGCTGGCTGCAAAGCATTGAGTTGTTACATATGTCTAGGCTACATCCTCGGCTGGTGAATTGGTGTAGCTCAATTGAAGAACAGTTCTTAGTATTTTAAGTTTGTATAGCAACACCAATGAATATTGTGTGAGAATCTGACCCACCATGGGCTTTTTGGTGGCATGTCTTTTTTTTTTCACTTGACCAAATAAATAATAACAATAATAATAATTCCTAGCTCACATCTCGAAGTTTTCAGATCTCAGTACAATTTGCAAAGGGGCTAAGTAACATTATTCCTGTTTTACAGTTGGGGAAACTGAGGCACAGAGCTAAGTCATCCCTTGCCCAAGGCCACCCAGCAGGCCAGTGGCATTATCCAGAATAAAACCAGGGATCTTGGCTCCCAATCAGCGCTCTGTCCACTAGACACACTGCCTCCCTATGATACAGAAATAATCAGTTAAATTTACTAATGGCACATAATGCTGCCCTTGTTTAATTTTAAATGCAAAATAGCTTTTGAAATATATATGTATTCAGCACATTTATGGTAGTTTTATTTAATAAAAATAACAAATGTTGGTTGGGGGAATTTTTCATTGAGTTTGAATTTCTATCCAAATAGTTTGACACAATTCACAAGTGAAATATTAATCATTGTCTAATAAATAAGAAATGCATCATTTTCTAACGTCAAAATTTAGGTACTGAATAAATGTATGTTAAACTGTATAATTACTTAAATAAATGTTAAGCAAACAAGGAATCCTGTGGCACATTTAAAGACTAAAAAAGTATTTATTGCTTTTATGTGAGAATATGCCACTTTGTCAGATGCTTGAAGATGAGGCATTTACAGGAAATTTATTCCCACAATTTTGCTCCCAAATAGCTCACATGATAACTAAAGTTGTTGGTCTATAAAAGTGCCACAGGACTCCTTGTTTGTTTTGCTGAACTAGACTCCCACAGCTGCCCCTTTGAAACTTAAATAAATGTGTATAGGTCTGGTATATCTTCCTGATTAGCAAAAGGAAGCAACACATTTAGTGAAAAGGGTATATTTAGTTGCAAATGGTACCAACCAATGCGAATCAACCACTCTTTAGGAAAATAACTAAGAAGTACAACTGCAAAACACAGTTAAAATGAATGATTTAATCAAAGGTTCCTGCCTGCTGAGTGACCACAGGATTAAAATCAGTGCTTTAAATCACTTTGATTTTTATACCTATCCCTCCTGAAACCAGTTTGCAAGAACCAAAAGTCATTCTCATTTAAATACTGATCTATGAGCCAAGTTAAGGGAGAGGTCTTGGCTCAATAATAGGAACACAGGCAAGTCTATCTCTTGACACCATGTCTCCTCTCCTCAACTTCTCAGGCTCAGCACACAGCCCTATAGATTGACTCCACAAGAAGACACTCCCTCCCAAATACCCCAGTGGCATGAGGGTGGAACAGTGGAGGGAAGCACTCAACTGGGTGGAGCTATTTGGCAACCACTTTGCAACGCTGCCTATGTCATGTGAAAACATAGACAATGAAACCCAACTGGATTGCCTTGGCTGAGCCAGATATGTCAAATCTCTGGGAACATCATCATGGCCATGGCATGGGATTGGAGGAGGCATTTGGTAAAAGAATCTCCAGCCTGGAGGGAGTTCAGTGGAGATGAGAATGAAACAGGTAATGGCCAGAGTGTCACAGCCCTTTCCCAGCCATTCAAGGAGGGGAGTAAGGCCCCACTAATTTCATAGCTCTGATTGTTGTACTGGCTACAGTGAGGAAAGCAGCCTAGATTCCCCACTGGGGGCAAAGGGTTTACGAGGAGAGGGAGGTTCTTTCCAGCAAGGGCTCCAGAGCAGAGGACTCAGGAAATGAGGCACAGGAAGGAATTGCGCCTCTGAGGGCATATCTATGCTAGAGTTGGAGGAGACATACCTGTGTTAGATCTGTGGCAGACAGCATGCTAAAACTAGAAGTTGTAGCACAAGCGGAAGCTGGGTCTATCCTCTCTGACAAAGAAACATAATGAAGAAAGGAGGTGGACATGAAGAGCGGAGCTGGAAGCCCCATTGTGTTGAGAAAAGGAAAAGGCATGATGACTGTTGGAGGAATTGGGCTGATCATCAACAAGGAATGGTCTTCAAAAATTATCTCCTGCATGTTTATATCACCATGCACTGGAGTGCTACATCCCCAACAGGACAAGAAGGCTACGTCTACAAGGTATGTTTAAGTCGATTTAAGGGTCCCTAAGTCAACTTAAACAAAGCTCTGTCTACGTTGCAGGGCAATAAAGTCGACTTTAGCATCAGGTAAAGTTGACTATTACTTCTGCTTATAAAGTTGACTTTACAGTTAAGTCAACTTTATTAAGTTGACTTAATGCAATGTGGAGTTACTAAGTCGACTTAATAAAGTCGACTTAGTGCAGTGGGGCCACTAAGTCGACTTTATAAAGTCGAATTAAGTCAGGGCACCCATTTAAAGTTGACTTTATAAAGTCGACTTAATGTAGTGTAGCCTTACTAAGTTGACTTAATAAGGTCTACTTAAAGTCGACTTTCAGTAGACTTTATTAAGTCGACTTAATAAAGTCGAGTTTGCTTTTATAGTGTAGACCTACCCGAAGAGCATCCTCAAGATTATCTAGATCTGTGCTCCCACAAGTCAATATGAAGATTATATGGTGTAAGAATTCTATTAGGAATTCGAAGAAACCCTCACTCAGAAATCCACATATACTATTGTGATGGGAGACTTCAGTGCCACAGTTAGAAGAGGGAAAGAAGGTAAAAAGTTCATTGGAAGGTACAGCATGGGTGAACAGAATCCATGAGGAGAGTGACTGGCAACTTTGCCTGAAACTAGAGAAATGTTCTTTGGCAACATCTGCTTTAAGAAGGCCAAAAGGAGATGGACATGGATTGTGCCAAATGCAAAGAACAAGAATGAGATCGACAATATTCTGATCAATAAGCAATGTATTATACAAGATATTTGAGCAGTGCCATCATTTAATACCAGAACTGACCACTGCTTGCTCAGCAAGGCTTAACTTCAATGAAAAGATGGAGAAGAAAGTGCTAGAGATGGCAAATCAGAGACAGTGGCCAAAAATATTCAATGCAGCATTCCTGAAAGCAAACTTTTCCAAGGAAAATGAAGTCTCAAAAGGTATGTCTACACTGGAGCCTTAGGTCGATTTAAGGAAGGTTAATACAATGTAGACTGGGAAAGCCCTTAAGTCAACCTAACAGAGCCTCCAGTACAGACCTACCCATAGGTATCAAAGTTTTTATTGTCTTCACTGTAGCTCATAAGCTGAGGCAATGCATGAAATTAGCTGAGAAAGACCAAAAAGTGTGAAGGGAAGAATCTCAGAAGAAACAAGGAACTTGCTAAAGAAGCGGAGTAGTATGAAGCGAAATGATGGTGACAAACTTGAGTACTCCCTTGTCTGCAAGATGGTAAGAAGAAGACTAAAGAAGGACTTCAAGAAGTACCAAAATGAAAGGTGCTTAAAGACAGCTAAAGATTGCTGAAGTCTCAGAAAAATGAAAACAGGAACTGACACTCTACAGGTCAACAGTAAAAGCATTGAAAAACAAGGCCTGAAAAACAGTAATAGATACAACACGGATAGAAGCAGCCTGCAAAGATTTTTACACTGAATTGTTTGTATTCCAAATAAATCCCACTGCCAATACTTCAGCAAACCAAAGAGCACATGTAGATTGTACTGATCACAGCGCGTCTTCCATTCTTCTCTTCTCCTGGCCTTCCTTCACCATGTCCTTATCAATGAAATTCAACATGCAGTTTACCAGATGAAAGAAGGAAAAGCTACAGGAAAAGATGGGATGACAACTAAAATGATAAGAGCTAGAGGTCAGGACCTCTGGGAAATCTTTGCTCAGAAGTGTAGCTGATGCTTGGAAATGTAAAAGCTACCATTTAGTTGGAAGGAGTCTAACACCATTTTGCTGCAAAAGAAGGATGACTGTGACAATCTCATGAACCATCGTCCAATATGCCTTCTGTCACGTGTCTTCAAGTGATACACTAAACTTATAAAAATCCAACTGTCCAAAACAGCAGGTAGGCTTTCCAATTACTAAAGGACGCAAACTGTGATTGAACTGTGGCCATAACTGTTTGACAGTCCCTTCTGCATCTCAATGAAAAAAAGGTGTGAAGCAAGGAGAGCCAGTATCACTGAAATTTTTCACAGCCTGCCTCAAAATAGTAACGAGGTGGATGAACTAGAAGGGTGGAATCAGTGTCAACAGACAGCAGGTAAATCATCTCTGATTTGTGGACAACTTCATGTTGACTGCCAAAAACACTGTAAGACATAAAAAGCAGTCAAGTTAGACTAAAGTGAAATGTATGTGGTCTGATGCCCTGCCAAAAGCCCAATTAACAGTTATGGGAGAACAAACAGAAGAAGTTGAACAAGATGTCAACTTGGGTCAAGAAATTAATGTGTATCCCAAGCAGGAAGGTGAACTCTTAAGACAAGAGAAAGCTGGTTGGTGCACATTTAATTCTGTCAAGGATATGCTCCAAGGAAAAACAAATAAGGCAACTTCTTCAACTTAACAGTACTGCCGGCAATGTTTTATGGCAGCACAGCATGGACACCGACAAAGCCAGAGGATCAACAACTGTCTGTCATGGAGACAGTGATGGAGAGAATAATTCTGGAGATTTCAGTCCACAACCAAATGTCCAGTGAAGTGATCAGACTGCAGAATCAAAATGTCATTGTTGAAATTACGTAAAATAAAATACGATGGACCAGGCATATAGCGAGGTTCACAGACAATTGATGGACCGTCGCTGGCACTGAGTGGTTCCCACAGGAACTGAAATGACCACTTGGATCACTTCCAAAGACATGGGATGATTTTGTTGTGAATAGGTGTGGCTGTACATGGAGAAGAGAAGAATGGAAGATATGTTGGGATTGGCACAACCTACATAATGGCTGAAGGACCCAATTGAGCAAAGTGATCAAGGTGAAACTAGTGCGGGTACATCCCTCCAAACTGGAAATGACCCATTCCAGCTCCAAGGTTCCTTGAGGCATCATTCTTCTTCTGCTCTTCTCCTGCCCCTTACTCAGGGCAGATTGTAAGGTTGCTTAGCCCATCTGGTGGATTGCCTTGCTCTTCCTGCATGATCGCCATAAATCATGGCTGGATTTACACTCAGGCATGGAGAAAAGAATGAGATTCCATCATGACTCAGAAGGTTGGATTCTCCATCGGTGACAACTGTTAAATCAAGGTTGGTTCTTTTTCTAAAAGATCTGCTCTGAGAAAGTTCTATGGCCTGTGCTATGTAGGAAGTCAGACTAGATGATCGTAACGGTTCTTTCTGGTCTTGGAAGCTTTGATGTCCGCCACAGAAGATCAAATTCACCCCTGCAAAACTTCATTGCAGACAATGGAGATGCACCAGAGCTACATCTGGTTCAGAGGATCTATATATTTTATATCCCATTCAATGACTGACACTCATGGAACATGGTTGTGCCTGATTATTTTTCATTTTTCTAACCCCAATTTTTATGCAACTCCTCACTAAATCAAACCTTCTTAGCCCCAAAACTACTTCCCAGGATCTCTTTAAGTTGCCACTCTAGTAAAAGCTTAACCTTGTGTGCTATTCTGGTTTAATACTGTATGTAAAAGAAAGCTGCTTTCTTCTGTACCATGATGCCGTGTTACTAAATGTAATTGAGATCACATTGGGATAGAATGTTATTCTTATAAATGCCAGTGTTGAAAAGATATTAATCTTGTTTGCTTGCAAGATTGATGGGGGTTTTGCTGAAATAGGGTGGAAACTTCAATTAGATTCATTTAATTCCTCCTCAGCCACACACTGTAATATGATTCTCTCCCCCACACACTTTTTTCCCCTTCTCTACCAGATACGATGTGCTGTGGTGTCTGCAAATCTGTATGCAGAGGATGGGAATTCACACTCCATTTTAACAGTTCACTGAGCCTCAAGCAGCATTAACGCTATGAGCCTTGAAAAATGGAAGAATTTGGGAAAGGTGCTTCTTTGTGGCTGTGCATTATAGGTTCTGAGATCTCAGTAACAGAAGAGACAGAGCTGTAAAGCTCATAGAGGTCTCTGCGGGTACGTCTAAACTGGAGCCTTAGGTCGACTTAAGGAAGGTTAAGTCGACCTACGGACTCCTGTAGCAACACTCGTCTTTTATTAAGTCGACTTATGCACTTCCTTAAGTCGACTTAATAACACCATTTCTTAAGGTCGACATAAGGCTTAAGGTGACCTTGTTAAGCCAACTTAAGCCACTGTAGATGGGGAAAACCCTTAAGTCAACCTAGCGGGCCTCCATGGAGCACTACTCTGGTGCAATGTAGGACAGCCGCCCACAACACATAACTCCCACTCCTCTGTCGACATAGCACCCGCCAGTGTGGACACTGGCAATCAACAGGAGTTTTTAGTGTGGACGCCTAAGTCAACTTAACAAGGTCATCTTTAAGTTGACTGAAAGTCAACCCTGTTAAGTCAACTTAACAGAGCCTCCATTGTAGACATACCCTTGGACTCTACAGTGTGGTGGGGATTGAAAAGTTTGAATTAGAGAGCTGCTTACCTTTTCCACTGGGACAGGTGGTGTGCAGAGACTAACTAAGGTAATGATGATGCCCGTGAGCACACAGAGGATGAGGGCAAAGTACAGGTAGTGCACATCCTTTAGCACAGACGGTCTTGGGTCCTCCTCACCACAGGCTGGCGCCCTGTAGAAAAACTCCATGATCATCCGAATGGCACCCACTGCCAGCCCGAACATGAGGCCCCAGAAAGCCCCCTGGAAAGACAATATGGGGAGAGACGCTTGATGAAATGATAATTTCCAAAGGGATAGCCGTGTTAGTCTAGTCCAGCAAAAAAAAAAAAAAAAAAGAGGAGTCGTGTGGCACTTTAAGACTAACAGATTTATTTTTTGCATGAGCTTTTGTGGAGTGGATATTCTCCCGCGAAAGCTCATGCGAAAATAAATCTGTTAGTCTTAAAGTGCCACACGACTCCTTGGCTATGTCCACACATACATCATTATTTCGAAATAACCCATTTCAAAATGAGTTATTTCGAAATAAAGTCCTTATTTCAAAATAAGTTAATTTGAATTAACAGTTTGTTAATTCGAATTAAGGGAAAGCCTACTTTCAAAATAGCCCTTGTTTTGAAATGGTTATTTCGAAACAAGGCCATTCGGACATGTTGTTTTGAAACAGTTGTTTCGGAACAATGGTGTTTCGAAACAATGGCTATTTCAATTCGATGCGAGATTTAACGGTTTCGAAATAATGGTGCAGCGTGTGGACATGCCGCTTCTTATTTCGAAACAACAGAGGTTGTTTCGAACTAAGAAGCCTGTGTGGACATACCGCTTGGTTTTTTTTTATGAAATGATAGTTCATTTAAAGTATTTTTGTGTGTGTGCGTTTATAGTCTCTGGGACTGCCCTTCTCTCACATATGGAGAAAACAGAGCACTACAGCATGGGTGGGGAATTCATTCACATTGGACACTTCAGAACTTGCAGTCTCCACAATTTCCCCCTTCTAACTGCAAGATAGGCACATCAAACCAGGCTGAGTTATGGTCCTTCCGCTGATGTCAGTGTGGTTCTGTATAGGCACAGGTTCCATTGAAGTTCATCTCATTGAGGCATTGGGTCCTGGGGGTAAAAGCCCTTGAAAGACTCAGCAGTCCTGCCAAGGTGGAGAAATTTGTTTCTGGCCACACCATGAAGCGAGGGATCAGGACACTCAACCAGAGACAGAACCACAAGAAAGTTTAGAAAGATGGTTAGGGTATGGTTGCCAATTTGGATTGGGCATATTTCTGTAGGTTTCACCATATTACATAATCTTTAATTAAAAATTGCTAGAGACTCCAGGACAACCCTGGACAGTTAGCAACTCAAGGTTTGAGTGTCATGCTATGGGCCTGCTACTAGAAATGTGAGGGGTGGGGGAGGTGTAGGTTCATTTTCATGGCACTTTGATGTTAGCAGGTCTAGAGAAAAGTTCTGATTTTCCAGAAGTAATGGGGACCTTGAACCAGGTTGTGAAATGGGGTCAAAAATCCCTTGCAGGGTTTTCTGCTGCTTCAGTCTGAATCTGAATTAGCAGCAGAATGAGACCCCAGTGGAAGATTCAAAACAATGGGATTAGAGAGCCCCAATGATGCTCCCCCCTCTTACTAATAGTGGAAAGAAGTGGACTCAGATAGGCATCAAAGTGTACAGGGAATGGTAGAAACTTATGTTGCTGCTGCTTTGTGTCAAACCAGAGGAAAGCTAACCATTGTAACTGTTTTTAAAAGGAGGTTTTGAATAAGTCAAAGGCACTGGATGGAGACACCTAGTGCCAGATCCTCAGCTGGGTTAACTTGTCAGAGCTCCTTTGCTGACATCAGTGGAGTTAGAACAAGTGAAAACAGCTGAGGATGTGTCTCCTAGAGGCCAAAGCCATGTCCTCAAAGCTATGGGAGCCAAACACCTGAATACCTTTGAAGATCTGGACCGAAGATCCAAGCTGTACAGTGAGATGGCAAGTTGGCCCCTCACTGGCTGCCACTTAGACCTGGCAGGACCACCTCCAGGAGTATGAAGCTTGTTCAATTTCCATGGAGCATCTGCTGTGACTACTAATTAGCCCTAGTTGCGGTGACTTCTGTGAGCCTGATAGCCATCAATGAGAAACCAGGCTACAGCCCACTAATGCATTCCACTAAGCTGCTACATGATGGTCACAACTTTGCCGAGGTGGGTCTGACCCAGATTCTGTGGACCAACCCCAGTCTGCCAACGAACCTGTCCTGTGAGATTTCCTATTTAAAACCATTTTATTGTGAATCCTGAACAACTGGAACAAGTTTTTAATATCTCTGATTTCTAAATTTCCAGTTCCTGATAAGCAACTACCCACCACCCACAGACGCAAATGCTAAGGTGATGCTATCATCCCTACCGGTCCAGTTATTGATTCCTCACTTACGGTCTCATTGATCCTCTTGCAGAAGATTGCCAGGATGAAGAGGGAGGTAATTGGTGGTGCCAGATAACTGGTTATTGCCTGAATGTAGTCAAAGAGCTGACCACTGTTGGATGTTTGAATGATGGGAATCCAGAAAATACTGATGACAACGAGGATGAGAACAAACACTCTGGAAGACCATAGATTGGAACAAAGAGAATTAGTTCTCCATGATTCGGAATCTACCTGAAAATGCAACCCCCAGTGAAGAGATAGACCCTTGTGTTTTCAATGAATCCTAGGAAAAGACACTATGTACCCTGATTGACTTTCTCATCTCAAGTAAAATCTAGGAAAGGTTTCTCCTTGTAACAGAAAGCAGCAAGTAAATTTCACTCACTTGAGGAGGATGACAGGCAAACAACCCAGTGCTGAGATCTGGTCAGAGGCCACAAATTGAACTCATAGACTCTTAGACTCTAAGGTCAGAAGGTACCAATACGATCATCTAGTCTGATTGCCTGAACAATGCAGGCCACAGAACCTCACCCACCCACTCCTAGAATAGATGCCTAACCTAAAACTGAGTTATTAAAGTCCTCAAATCTTAGTTTAAAGACTTTAAGGTTCTGAGAATTCACCAGCAAGCGAGCATACCCCGTGCTCAAAGGAAGGGGAAAATTCCCCAGAGCCTTTGCCAATCGGCTCAAAGGGAAAATTCCTTCCCAACTCTGAATATGGCAATCAGTTAAGCCCTGACCGTCTGGACAAAACTCACTAGTCAGACACCGAAGAAAGAATTCTCTGTAATAACTCAGAACTTGCCTCATCAGGACCTGCCAACTAATGGTCATCAAAATGACCCAGCCACTTTTCAGAAGAGGGGAGGTGTTAACCCTGGGGCCTTTATCAGATTTGAACTAAGTCACTACCTCTGACTTAATAAAATTCCCACAGAAGTTTCAACAGCATATATTAGCCTCCTTCGTTTCTGCCTTGAACTACCATGCTGTGTTGCTGTGTGCTATTAAACATCTGACAGTTTCACCCCTCTCTATCCTTCAACTAGCTCACAGGGATGTTTTGAAGCTTACTTTATATGTGTGAGCTCAGATAAAAGGCACTGCAGAAGTGCAGAATGGGATTAACAGTGTTAGGCTGTGTCTGCACTAGCACTTTAGTCGGTAAAACTTTTGTCAGTCAGGAGTATGAATAAGAAAATGAAAAACCCTGATGGACAGAAGTGCTGGTGCTCTCCTGCTGGCAGATACTCTCCTGCTGACATAGTTATTGTCGTTTGTCAGGGCAGTTTAATTATGTGGAAGGAAAAGAAGTCCCTTGCCAGCATAGAATGATACAAAGGAGACCTAACAGAAAAGTAGGTGCAATGGAAACAAGACGTCTGGCGGCCCTTTTAAAGACCAACACATTTATTTATCTCATGCACTTTTGTGGGGGAAAATCCTACTCAGCTGTGCTACTGTAAGATCTCAAGATATAGCCTTAGTGCAGGGGTCTCAAACTCAACTCACCACGAGGGCCTTGTGAGGACTAGTACAGGGCCACACGAGGATGAGTACATTAGCCCAAGGGCCGTGCCACCGAAACCTTTTCATAAAATGATACTGCAAATATAGGTAACAATAGTGTCCTTGCGGGCCGCAGGAAATAGCTTTGGGGCACATGTTTGTGACCCCTGCCTTAGTGGGAAGGGACCTGTTTTACTGATGTGGTACAATACAGTACAGGCGTCTGCCAATAGAGGGTGCCATGATTTCACTAAGGATTACGTTTAAGGACTCTATGAGAAAGTTACAGAACATAGAGGAAATATTTTTTCCAGGCCAGTGGCAGGTTGAGCCTGTTTGTGTGACAATCTATGTCAAGTGCGGCAATATAACTTCGTCTCAGATCATACATTAACATGCTCTGAGTATGCTAATTTTCACATGGGTACAACGCTCGATTTCTTCCCCCTGTCTAAAAGATATGCTCTAGTTCAAACACAAGTGGATTCAGGGAATTTGTTCAGGTCAGACCAGATCATGACAACAGCCCCGTCTGGGCTTGGAATCTATGAATCTGGGAGTCCAGATTTGGACATGCTGAAGAGTTGAAGAACTATGAAAACAACAACCACAGAAATGATCGTAGCCTAAAAAGCTCAGTGAAGCAACGAGAAAATGAGCACACCTGCCAACAATCATGAGCTCTTGCTCCGGGGCTTTCTTGCGGATCCGCTGCCAGATATCTATGGCAAACAGTGTGCTACTGCTGTTGAAGATGGAGGTGAGGGAACTCATCAGGGCTGCCATCATCACAGCTATCATCAAACCTCGAAGTCCTGGGATACCAACAAGAACAAATTGGTACAGATCTTTGGTCTGTTAGCTCCTGCATCATGTGCTGCTTGTGAACGGAATCAGAGTCCAGAGAGTCCTTTGGGTCCCGGTCCATCTTAATCTTTTTTAGAGCTAGTCAACAATTAATGTCTAGTTCCTTTTCTTGGACACAAAAATGTCCTGGGACAATTTTTATTTGAAAAAAAGGAACCTTATTATTCTTTAGAATTTTACTGTTTCAATTCAGTATGTGAAAGTGAAAAATTCTGTTGAAAAATCAGGAAATTCCCACAACAAATTTTTGAAAAGATGGGGATATTTTGTTTCTTTTGGGTTTTTTTTTTTCACACCAAATACTTTACTCTTTTTCATTTGGTGCAGCTACTTGGATTTATCCATCTGTCTATCAAATACAAACACGCGCACGCTGGCTGGAGACATAATGGAAAAGAAAACTTCGCTATCTTTTAATTTGTTTACCAACCCAGCTGATAGTTACAGGAGATAGCTTTCCCATATTTATAACTCAAAAGGCCGCTCCACTCCCAGTGCACAGGTGTTCAGCGCTGGCACAAACCATTCCTGTAACAATATAGTTCTCTTACCTACAGGCATGAGTCCCATAACGAGTTTAGGATAGGCAATGTTAGAACAACCCACTTCAGCTCCGCAGACTTTTTTACAGATTTTCGGGTCCACACATCCCACTTCATCTGTAGCAGACAGGAAAGTTTAGAAACCCTAACAAGCCACTTGGTGGTGTAACTACATTGGCTATTGTAAAAAGTCTTAAAGGAGTAGATTCTTGATGCCTTATGTATTTGGTGAAAGTCAGTAAAACAACAAGAACACAAACAAGGAGGCCTGTGGCACTTTAGAGACTAACCAATTTATTTTTTGCATGAGCGTTCGTGGGAGAAAAATCACACTTCATCAGACACTTGAGGATGGGGAATTCTTCTTCAGGCGGCTGACAAAGTGGGATTTTCTCCCACAAAAGCTCATGTGATAAATAAATTTGTTAGTCTTTAAAAGTACCACAGGACTCCTTGTTTGTTTTCTGAACCAGACTAATACAGCTGCTCCTTTGGAACTTGTCAACATGCAAAACAAGAACACAGTTTTCCAACCTATAGCAATGGGAACCAAAGGACACTTTGGGCCCCTGCATAAAGATGGACGGATGGCCAACTCAGTTAGAGTAAATGGAATTCTTCACACCTAGATGGATCAGTGGTAGCGGGGACTTGAACCTGGGACTTCTGGGTCTAAAGGCAGGGCACTTTACTGCCTATATTAAAAAAGAAAATCCACTTCTATTAGCCAAGATTGCAGCAGTTTCCTCAATCTCTGTGTGCAGTCCAGCCACCCTAGAAAGGGGCAGAGGAGATCTGAACTGCAGTCCAGCTTGGCTCCTGCTGCATCTCCTACATTCTCAGCAATGCTACCAAAAGCAGCAGTGAGAATCTGAGTCTTCAACTAGATCTTGCACAGCTTCCTCCTGGGTGGAGGGGAAGACGGAAGATCTTGCTCCTTTCTACAAGAAAGATCTCACACTGGCAGTTGCATACCCTGGCACCCATGACGAAGCAGGCATCCCAGATGAAATATTTTTACCACTGCATCAGTGTCATAATGGAAGAAACCAGACTCCATGTCTTATTGAAGAGACACCCTAATGTCTATGTGGGTAGGTCTACACTTCTCTGGAAAGCCACCTCACTGTTTCCAAGCCCACACGTGAGCACCTGCACCAAATTGTAAACCTGGGCTTACGGTTGTTGGGTGTGCTAATGCATCCATGCTGCACCAGGGCAGACCTTCTCACTTGAAGTTGAGGGTCCACCTCCCTCCACACTGTCAAGTGACAAGCCTGGGACTCAAGTCACAGTCTGGCTCTGACCCCTCTTGCAAACTTGTGTTTGTGGATGAAAAGGGGACCTGAACTTAAGCATGAGCCAAAACCCAAACTTAGGGCGCAGTCTAAACATAATGTATGAATCTACTGTATATTTCTCACTCTTGCCTACTCCCTTCTGTCTCCAGTTACATCCATGCAGTGTCCACAAGACTGTACTATGATACCTCCCCTTCAAACTCCCAATGACTTCTGCCGCAGATGGCTTAGAAGTCGCACCCCAAACCTGGAAGTGGAGGGACAGGCTGGGGAGTACCATCTGAATGACTCATATGTGTGAGCAGGGTATGTAAATAAATCCTCAGGCAAGCCTGCTAAGTTCTAGCAGGTCTACACCCTCAGGAGTCTGTATCACAATGAAATTGTATTCACAACCCATAAACAGTCCAACCATCAGGAACAACAGCTTACCTACGTAAAGAGCCCTGCTGATCATACCAGGCATGACAATGCAAAACATAGAGAGCATTTTCAAATAACCTGCCAGTACCGATCCCCCCTTGGCATGGGAGAGGTTCTTGGCAGAGAGAGACCTCTGCACTATCACCTGCAGTCAGCATGAAAACAGAAAGAATTAAAAGAAAATCCTTCAGAGAAAAAAATGTCATCGAAAACAGGGCACTTTCACCCCAAAGGATCCCCAAGCACTTCGCAAAGCAATGGTGAAATTCGCCTCTCTGATACATAGTGCCGATCAGTGCTGTATGGGTCACTCTTGCTGATGCCAGTGAGGGGTCTGAGTGCAGTGAGGAAATTTTCCCGTGTTCTTTTCAGGAATCACTTCACCCTCCACTGAAATGCAGCCACCTCTAGGGCAAAACACAGCAGCTCTTCACTAGTGCACTCAGGAAAATGAAGCAAGAGCTTAGTGTAGGAAGTGAAAAGGAACATGGCATTTTGTTAAAAATTACACACTGGATCATACTATTTGGGTACTTGGACATGGGTGGTTGCAAGTCCCTCCTCCGGACTAAGGGGAGGAACTTCTGAGCCCAGGACTCAACTGGTTACAGGGGGCAACAAATGAAAAAACAGAAATAAGTGTGAAAGTTAAAAGGATGAACGAAGGGAACCTGAGAAGGACACCACGCAGAGAACGCTGGACAGCATCCATTGCACCTCAAAAGCAGCTAACGAGTCAGCAGACACAGCCCAGAGGAAGTCTGCCCAGATATGTGACTGGATGGAGGAATGGATAGGCCCCCATGGTTGCAGAGCACCTTCTCAGCCAATATCCTCTCCTTGGTGCCATAGATGGCCACCTTGGTCAAGCTGAAGTGGTCGACAAGGTGGCCCTGCAACAATAGCCACCAGCTATCGTCTCCAGTGGGCTGTGAAACACAGACTGGCCCCCCACTGGTTTGTGATGAGCAGACCTGAATTTCTCATCTTTGAACACTGCAATCCAGGCTTTCTAAAGAATGGACCCGTTTCTTTTTTCACTCACTCCACAATAGGTATTTCTATTTCTTTAGTAATTTTCCCACTAGGTTTCTACTCATGAAGAGGAAAAGCACTACACATTGGTAGGGATCTGCAGCTGCATGCTATCTCCTGTTTCCACGGCACTGTGCTCGCAGGAATTTCAAAAAGTGGGTAATAGATAAGGACACTGAGATTTATGTGATGTGCACAGTCATGTAGCACATCATTATCTGAGCCGGGGACAGAACACAGATGTCCTGACTTTCAGAACAAGACTTTGACTGCCTATCTCCATAAAAAGACCACATTGGCTGCCTGGTCAACTCTGCGCACATGGGAACACATCACAATATACTACTCCCCACCTTCAAAACAATCAACCAGCCTCCAACACTCAGAAGCATTGAACTGAAACAGGAGGTGCAGCAGCTTGCTAATGGAAAGAATGATCAGATCTGGTCTGGTCCAGCCAGAAAAGGCAGTGGTACCCAAAAGAGAGATGGGCATGCACATTCGTCACTTCACTGGCTCTGTGAACTTTGCAGCAGGCTGGAAATGAACTTACTGGGCTGCAGAGTAGAAGGGAAGAGGGAGAAAGAGAGACTCACTTTACCTGATCAGTGCACCAACACCAAGTAGCCAGTACGGAGAGGCCGAAGATAAGCCCGGGCCATGGAAGGTCCCCAGTAACAGGGTCCCTGAACATGTGGAAGGCGTCCGTGCGTGGGAGGTGACAGGTGGTGTTTGGGACTATGACACTGGGTATCGCGCTGTTGTATTTCTCTTTAAGTCCTTCAAGCCAGCCAACTTTTTCAAACCCTGAGAAGGAAGCAGGCCATGAGATAGATTGGATGCTTTGCTACAAGCTTACTCGTCCATCTTGTTCTCTTTCTTTTTTCCTCTCTTCCTTGCTCTTCTCTCACCTAAATTTTGGTGGCCCAGTTGAGGGGAGGGTGTAACAGGATTCATCCAAGAAACACTGAGATGTTTATGGGGTCTGTGGAAGCCTACAGCCAGTGGAGCATGCTGGGGGAGACAGCACCGGCAACACAGCTTTCCCTGAGCAGTGGCATCTTTATCCAGACTTGCAATGAAGTGCCCCTAGAACCCAGAGCCTCTGATCAAAACCCACTGGAGAAACCTAGGCAGGAAAACATGAAACCAGGGGAGACAGCATTTGAGGTGCTGTTTGTAGGAAGACTTAGAGCAAAGTGCTAAAGGTCAGTTTTTGTTCTCAGCTATTCCCTTGTAAATGCAGAGGAACACCACTGGAGGCAAACCAGCAGAAAATGCTAACAGTGAAAAGAGTTATGGACAAAAGTAAGACCAGAGTTTGACTCCACGCTGCTGATCCACTTGGCTCCCCAAGGGAGCAAAGAGGTGCTCAGCATCTTGCACAAGCAAAATAAGCATTTAGGCCCAAAACAAAGGATGAGACAGAAGTGGTTTGGTTTATGTGGACAGATGCCTCCTATTAAACTATCCGCCTCTGCTGAAAGAAGGAAAGGAAAACTCCCCATAAGGCCTAGCTCAAGATCATGAACCATGTTTTTAGCACAGACTGTAGAGAGTGCCTTGCTCGTCTTACCTATAAAGGAAAGCACTGAAGCCCCAAGGATCATGATCACGGTCTGCAGCACATCTGTGTACATCACGGCTGTTAAACCACCTGTAGGAAGGATGGCAAACAGCAGAGTGTGAGAGATCCATGAGGGGTGAGATAATATGTGTTATTGGACCAACTTTTGTTAGTGGAAGGGACAGGCTTTTGAGCTTCACAGAGGTCTTCAGGTCTGGAGAAGATAACCAGAGCCAGGTGGACAGATCGTTAAGTATAAGGATTTCAACATTATAGGAGACTGCCTAAATGTGAAGTGGGCAGCTAAATGTTAGCAGTCAGTGGGATGCATTGTAAATTGCTGTAAAACGCCATAAAACTCATCTGTCTGTGAAGTCCATATTTAGTTAAAAATGGAACCCCACAAACAACTATATACCAAAAACTTACAGATCACCACACACCCTCCTAGATCAACAGCCACCCCAGGCACACCAATACATTTGTTCTCCACACCCAGGCCCTCAGCCACCACAGAATTTACTCTGAATAGAAAATCCACGAAACATACCTAATTATGCCTAAAACCACCTTCGCTAAACAATGACAACTCACCAGAAAAAAAGACTGTACCACTGAATGGACCATTCAAAATATCTCACACTGTGTGTGAAACCCTTATGCTTAACTGTCTGTCAGACATGCTGGTTACTTTCTCCAAATATGAATGAGAACTCCATGAAACTGAAACACTGTCCCTTTCATCAGCAGAAGGTGATCAGCAACAGATATTATCTCATCTCCCACAGCTGGCTGTTATCGTGGGACCAACAAGGCTACAACGACAGTTAAAGTAGTCATGGCCAGCTCTTCTGTGTTACCTGTGATGAAGATCAGTCCACTTTGAAGAAACCTTCCCAACCTCTCAGTTCTGATGTATCAGAAAGGGGCAACCAAGGGAATCCTATGCTGGTGCTTATCTGGCCCCAATTATTGCACTGCCTGAGCACCTCATACTCACTGGAAGATCTGGGCCCCATGACACCTCAGATGAAGCATGGGAACATGGTCCCTAATTTACAGAGGTGGAAATGAAGCACAGATTAAGTCACTTGCCCAAGAGTTGGCAGCTAAGAGAGGAAGCGAGCCAAGGCGTCTAGAGTCACTGCCTGGTGTAAGCTCAGGAGCACTTCAGGCAAATAATTGGTTCCTAAAGCACTTCAAAGACTGACTTCCAACTTGGGCAGACAAGGAGAGCAGAGGAATTGTTTGCATCTTGGAGCCAAATGTTCAATGGACCATGCAATGGGTGAGCCATGCAAAATTAATATTACTATTACTTGCTTGTTGTACATGCGGCTGCTCAGGGAGCACACCACCTCCCTCTCTTTGTGCAAGCGTGCCCTGTGGAGGCATAACTGAGCCCAAGGATTGCGCCATTGGTCTGCATGGAAGGTAGTTCACCTGAAGTCCATTATTAGGCCTCCAGATTCAAAGCTCTAAGTCAGTGGAAGTCTTTCCATTAACTTCTGTAGGCTTTGGATTGGGCCAGAACTAAAATGCATGGGGGACACTGTCCTTTTCCAAACTCCGGGTTAGTGTGCTTCTTTTGAGGCAGTATAATTACCAGCGATGGTGTAGACAGCCGTCACTGCTAGCAAGATCACGGTGGACAGGTAAAGGTTCCAGCCCAGGGAGACTTGGATAAATAGTGCTCCAGAGAAAATATCTGTCTGGAAGAAGAGCAAGTAGTGTTTGGGTCTCCACTGAGTTTCATTCATTAGTGATTCAGTGATGTAATTTCCACCCTACTCGAAGGTTCAAAACCTGTTAAGCAGGCAACCAGAAGGGATGAGGCTATGACAGTGATGGAGTGGCAGACAGAGGGGAAAAGTCAGAAATGATAGAATCAAAAAGCTGCACTGGGCTGTGCAGAGCATGGCTCGGAGACATGCACAAAACCTCCTAACCAGGTTAATGCATCCTGCATAGGGGGCTTTTGAAGTGAGATCAGGTAGGCCTGAGCCTCAGTAACTCCATATCCCTATGGCGTCTCACAGAAGCTGTTACAGGAGGGAGCACCACTTAGAGCAATGGACTCAGCTGGAAAGCCCATGACCGTGAGTGGGCCAACGCCTTGTGCACCAGTCTACCCATCTGAAAATGGACACTAGCCAGTTCTTCTGCTGGCGTAGAGCAGGATTGTTCTAACCACTTCTGTAAGATTAGGCCTATTTCCATCTGCTGGAAATCCGAGCTAGTGCTGCAGAAAACCCTTGAGCTTTGCTTTTTTGAAGGGAACAGTAAACAAGGCCAGATCAAAAAACAGAGATATAATCCAGTTGCATCCATTCTAAATACAGAAGATACCAGTGGACAGGCTTTGCTCTGTATCAATAAACCCAAAAGAAATCTGTAAGCCTGGGATATGGAAAGATGCAGACAACCTTCACTGCAAAGCTAGACAGAATGGAGTGATAGAGTATTATTATACCTTGCCCCCAAACTGTCCTCCTAAATACTGCCTTCCATTAGACCTCCTGATCTTTACAGCCCTCATACACACAAAGTGGCGGTGGTGGGGATGGTGGGGAGACCCCAGGAAGAGCCCCTGTTACATAAAGTAGCATGATCTTTGTCCTCCCAGCAGAAATCTAAAGAGAACTGTATCTGCACACTTTGACACCATCATTTACCCAGATCACCGCTCTCTCTGGCAAGCAGAAACACTGTGAGGCCGAGCGGCACAGTTATTAACCTACTTTCCAGCAGGAAGTGCAGTGAGAAAAATCCCCCTCATAAACAAACCTCCTGCTGGCCAGCCAGTCACTAAATAAGCACTCTGAAAACAAAGGTGTTTGCCTTAGAGAAAACACCTATGAGGCCAATAGGCTAAACCAGACACGCCTGTCAGATGTGTATGAATTAACCTTAGAAGCGAGGTCACTGAGAACGAGCGGAGAATGCTAAGCACAGACCACTGAACTGCAATGCATTGAAAAACCACCTTCTAGCTGTGATGAGCTTGGAGAGCTCTACGCTCCCTGCATCCATCTCTCCCAATATCTGGCGCCCTGCTGGGCACAGGAGCTTGCAGACAACCATGCTGTTGTTAAGCAGGGATGGGGGGATGAATGTAGTCTGGCTGAGACCAATGCGGTCCCATACGGAGGGATGGCTCTGGTTCCACAGAACAAGAGCGAGTTTTGTATTTGCCCGTGGAATAGGCATGACAAAGACAGCAGAAGCACAAGCTTTTCCAGGCTGCCCCATGAATGTAGTCCATCCCTGTCCTTTAAGGACCTCTTCTTGGGTGGAAATGTAGGTCTGTGTCCGTGCCCTATTGATTTCTTCATCTCTCAGCCAAGCCTGCTAAGCAAAGAGCTGATGGTGCCCACAGTACTCATCTCTTCTGTACTGTATTAAGGCCAGTCATTGCTCTAACAGAAGCCGACCAAAGGCATCACGTAGGAAGGACATTTGGGCCCATTTGGACTCCAAACTTCCACTGGTGGAAGGAGCTGTGTGGATGCTACTGACCTGGGCTGAATGTACACTTAGAGACATTGGCTTAGAGACAAAAGACTGTAGTTCCCATTACCAATCACTTGTACTAGTCCCCTGGGTAATGAATGTCTTATGTCTAAGGCCTGGTCTACACTGCTGGTGGATTTGGTGGCAGTCAATGGGAGATACTCCATGTAGCTTGTGTATCTCCCATCGACTTCCTAACGTTTACTTGCCATGCATCATAATTGTGCTGTAACTGATGGGAAATGCTGTCCAGTCGATGCAGCGTTACTCTTCTTGTGGGGGTGGTTTAATGGCATCAACTGCCAGGTTTGATTGAGCAGGTCTTCACTGCCACTCAATCAATCCTGTGGAATCGATCCTGCAGTGCTGACGATACCACCAGCAGCACAGACAAACTCTTAAGACTTTGAACTATACTTCTTCCTTCTGGTGCCCATGCAGTGGGGAGAGAATACACCATTTTCTGTACAGCATCCAAACAAAAGCAAATGCTCAAAAGCTGATATTGCCTCATGCTTCACCATATACTGCTACTGCAACTAACAATAATTTAAGGATGTGATGCTTTGCCTTGAGGTAGGATACCTTTCTCATTCTTCCTACAGACTGAAATAACAGAAGCAACTGAAGAGGGTGGAGGGAACAGAGATTAAAACTAATTGTTTCCTTAAAAGTAGAAATTTCAGGAAGGAAAATAATCACAGAAATGCTATTCACCTATTTTTTTTTTCAAAGAATTGAATCAACAAAAGATGCAAGCGATCAGATCCACAAATGCTATACATGACTATATGGAGCTAAGGCCATTTACACCTGTTGAGGGTCTTGGCCGATATATGGGGAGGAATATGGAGGAGGCAAGATGGCATTTATGGTGCATATTATTAATTATTAATAATGTAATTATGACTAATTCTGTAAGGTTCTTAGGGCAGTTATGCTGCATCTGCTTATGAAGCCAGTTCGGTGTACACAATGTTCTTTCCAATGGGATACATACTGATATCTTGGTGAATATATAAAGAATGAGGGACAGTATAGACATGTAGATTTGAATCCTCTGTCCTCCAAATCGCTTCTTCAGGTACTCAGGCATGGTAACAACTCCCGCCGCAATGTAAACAGGTACAAAAATCCAGCCGAGGGCCAGCAGAGCCCAGGCAGACTGGCAATGAAAATGAAAGAAAAGAAAAAAACCCATAATTAAACATGTGTGATAGACGCTCCACAATGGACATTTTCCGTACATGCAAAGGACAATATCAGACACCATGGGGAAGTAGCATTTCTGAGGCAGAGCAGTGTGTTGTGCACAGACAAAAAGGCAAGTGTCAGGGATACACTTGAATTTCTCTCTCCTAGGACTTGGGGTTTATGGTTGGGAGATGGGGTGACTTAGAAGCTGGTGAACACCACTGTCACTGCAGTAACAACCCTTGGAAGAGCTGTCGTGTCCTTCTTTTACAGTATGTCAGCTCTTGTTCCATTTCCTTCCCGGCTTGGCAAGATTTCACTTCATTGCACCAGGGCTATAAAAGGAGATGTAGTATTCGGTGACCTTTGGTACCAGTGGCACTGCTGCTTGTGCTAACAAACTAAGGCCCAGGAGTGTAAATATCTCTGAGGATTTGAGCCAAACTGACCTTCAGACTCTTGGCTCCTGAGATGCTTTTGAGCATCTTATGAGTTCTGCAGAACAATACGACTAATGAAGATGCTGCATGAGCAGAATCTCTCTGGGCAGCAGAAATACAAGCAAACAGGAAGGCTCTGACGGACTCCTCCTCTCTGCTTGGATAACTTTTTGTGTAACTGAACTGGATTTGTGCCTGCACATGGTAAAACAAAGGGCAGTACAGATCCCGCATGATGGGTCGGGGTGTGTGTGGAGGAGTTTGAAGGTCTCTCTCCCATCAGTCTTTGTTGCTCCACAAACCAGCACAGGCCCAAATGAGATGTTAAAATAAATTGTGTCTAGTTTACTCTTCATGATCATTAAAATATATCACTATACCCAACACTTCATGGGCCCGCACAGAGACTCCATGGGCTGTGGCAAGGGCTTGTGAGTGTCCATGGGCATTTGAAAAGGGATCCAATCATTAGCTTCCACAGGTGCCTTGAAAATACCGACCAGGGACTAACCTTCCATTGATTTCAACAGGGCAAGTTTAAGCCCCAGCTCGCACCAAGTTGTTAAACACAGAAATGCTCATTTTGGAACCTGAAATGTTATTACAGTGTTGCTGGCTCGTGTGACTTTCTGGTGTGTCTTGCGACTATACGGGTGCCAGCCATTGTTCCCTCTAAGCTGTGCGCATGTGCGCACGCACACGGGTCATGAAGCCTTGCACACAACAAAATAAAAGTGTGCACAAAAATATTCAATAGTGATAATATTGGTGCTCACAAAGAAATGTTTTTGTGCACACAAAGAAATTGTTTGCACACACAGCCAACGAGTAATTAGAGGGAACATTGGAGCTGTCTCTTGTTACGAGGGCCATCCCTTATTTTTTTCATCTCTGCACAACAAAACCCAGAGTTGCCGAGTGCTTCAAAAAGCAACAAAAACACCCCAGTGAATGTAGGCGAGTACTACATATTACTATTATTATTAATAAGAGGAGGAAGGGCAGGGTGTGGGGGTTAAGAAAACAATGCTGTTAATAAGATTCATAAAACCCACACCCAACCCCTTGCAAACTTCAACCCCAGGGCAGCCTGGATTCTTACATTCCACTCAAAGCCCCCGACGGCGATGCCCCCGGCTGCCCCTGTGCCTGCCAGGCCGATAAATAAGCCACTGCCCACATTGCTTGACATCAGCGAGGCTCCAATCTGAAACACATGGCAGAGAATGCAGAAAATCATTGAATGTAGCTTCTAAGCAACATAAAGCACTTCGCTGGCTCTTCCTCCTGGCCTGGCCTGCTGTCATGGAGAAGGCTACTGACTGATGGATCTTTTTTTAAAGGATATTATGCTTTGACTTATCAAAATACCCTAACATACATGAGCCTGCCTTCTAATTGCAGTTGTAATTAGGTCAGCTTTCATTCCATCATTGCTGTCAATGGGAGTTTTCTCTTCCATAGACCTCGCTGTGGAGATGTCTTCATGAATTCTGAGGACTGGCATGGGACCTGAGATACATCACTGAGCGACATGATAGCAATCACATAGGTAAGTGGATTGAGAAGATCCAAGCACAGATTTAGGATTGGGTCTCTTTGCAACAAGCTCTTGCTTCCTTTTTAGTTTGTGTTTTGGAAAAATGTGTTATTGTGAAGCCTTGTTTCTGGCTAACTCTATAGGTATTCAGTGACATGGAAGGAATCTCTAAGCGTGTTTCGTGCTTTGTGCCCAGCCTATTGAAGCAGGCTGCAAAAGGATCCACTCCAAATGCTGCTGCTTCCCTGGGGATCCATCACACCATTACTTTGCCATGGCTCTTTTGCCCTGTGTACCAATCTGATGGAGTCGCTGTGATGGAGCTGAGCACCTCTACAGCGGGATCCTCCAACCAGAGCAGACACTGCATGAAAGACTGAATGCAGCTCCGAGATCAGTCCTGCACACTCAGGTTGGGGCAGGAGTAGTGTGTGTAAGTGAGCAATTTGCTTTCTTAAGCCCTCCCCACTCAGTCCCTGCCCCCACCTTTGTGCAGGTCCCACCTCCCAGGCCAGCAGAAAGGCTTGTTGCAGGGTTTGGAAAAGGTGCCTGGTCCACAGCCATGTCTGTAATACTCCACCATGAGGGTTGGTTCCCTCCACCTGTGACCAGAGTTTAGCTGCTGGTCTATAAAGTGCTTTCAGATCACAAGTCTGAATTTGATCACTCATTGTGCTTTACCCTCAGGATGTGACTTTGGAGGGGCTCCATCGACATGCTACTGGGCAGAAGTAACAGCTGCAGAACTGGGGACCAAGGCTGTAAGTGCCTCTCAGGTTAACAGGCACTGGGCTGAAGATACCCAGTGGATGTGGGGCCGTGTGGCAGTGCCAGAACTAGGAATTTCAGTGCCCGGGGCACGTCTGGAGCACAACAGGCCCTTAGAATAAGCTGTGCCCAATGCAAGTGGCACGAAACGTGCCCTTTGATTGAGCATCAAAATGGAGCCACTCCCGGTCGCCCCGTCCTAGTTACAGTCCTGCCACGTGGGCACCCTTGACTGCTCTATTGGCTAATGTCAGAGTAGCTCAGAGTGAGAATCTGAGCGACCATTACAAATTCAGCAGAAGGTGTGCAAATCAACAGTTCTGGATGTAGCAGAGGCCCCTGGGCTCCTTGAAGTGCTGTTCATTTTTAACTCTTTGTCAGTAGCAAGGCTTGCGCTTTACAATGTTGGATGCAACACCGGAGACTCTGCTACCCTGGTGAAAAGGGAACTGTTTGTGGACAGCAGGGCAGAGCTTATAAAAATATATATATATATCTCCCTGTTGTGAGACTCTCTTATGCTTTCCCCCGGAAATACTGTGAGATCAACGCCCTCTCTCCCTGGGGACCAAATTCAGATGTTCTTGAAGGCCCAGATTTGCCCCCACCCGAGTCACATTCATACAGGGGCTTGTGAGGGAACTATCCCGTCCCAACATTTATCTTTCCTCCCATCCCACTTTCCTTCAAAAGTCTGTGAGGCCTGGCCCCAACCCTAGCAATTCCCTGGGGAGCAGGCCTTGAGTGTTGACCTTGGTGCCCCAACCAAGTTCTCCGGCAACGTGGCTCTATCGGAGCTGCAAACAATAGAGACCTGTTGCATGCCCCAGGGGGAACGATGCTGGGAAGATGACACCACTTCAGCCTTAAACTCCAGAGGGTTAGAGTAAAGACATTATATATAACCTTCCCAGCCTCCTAACCTCCCCTTCTCTTCCCTGCACGTCCCTTCGGGCCACAGAGAGGCCGTTGTGGGGTCTAGGATGGGAGCTAGTGAGGACATGGCCCCACAGAGGTGGTTGATCCCTTGTTTCTGCAGGGAGCTTCACCCAGTGCATGCCCTCTATTTGTGGATCAGCTGAGACAATCTGGGCACTTTGTTGCCCTCAGGAAAACTCCAATCGACTTCTGATCCAGTAGGAATGGAAGTCAAATCTTGTTTTAGCTGAAGTCAGTGGCAAAACACTCATGGCTTTCAATGGGGACAGCATTGCCCCCTAGCAGCTATTGTTCCAGTATTCCCATTGGAAGTGAAAGGGTGCAAAAAATAAAGGACTTTTGCATTTATTACCTGAGAGAATGCAATTCCTTTCTCCAAGAAAATATTGACGTGCCAAGCCAGACCCTTGACCTGTCCAAGAAACCCTTGCATGGAAAGAATGTTGCCTGTGTGACCCTTGGAAAGCTGCAATCCATGCGTAAATGTGAGTTCAAAAAATATAGAAGGAAAAGCTATAGCAGTCTGGAAAATGCTCACACCTCAGGTTAATTTTAACACTGCACCTGCCGTGGTCCAGTGATCTCTTAACTAGATGAGAGCAAGGTATGTTTTATCGTCCTCACATAGGATAAAACACCTTTGGCTTTAACCATCAGATTCCTTTGGGACAAAGAAACTCAGGCCAAATTAATCCCTTGTGGTCATTGACATCAGTGGAGATGCAACAAGGATAAATTTGGCCCTGTGTTTCCAACAGTTTGGCTTCTGTCTTACAGAACGTTTGCTTTCCAACCACACCTTGTCTGAGCAGCAGATTTCTAATATGGCACCGCTGAACTCTGAGCAAAGGGTAATGGAGTTTGACCCGCTTCTCACCTTCTGAGCAAGTTAAAATATTAATTCCATGAAGCTGGAAACCTGGGCCAGAGTGAACGCTGCCAGCAGCCCTGGTTCTCCACATAGCAAACTTCTGATTAAAAGGCTGACTGCCGTAATGTGAAATCATATCTTGGGTAAATATGCCAGCTTCCATGAAATATAAACACCTTCTCTAAGACACACATCCGACTGTATCAGACACAGATGTAAGAAACAGTGAGACACTGAGACAGTGGCCTTATTTTTATTCTGATAGTATGTGTGTGCAACTCACAGGAAGATAGAGATGCTCCAAGCAAAATAAGCCTGAACCCATGGAAATAGTTGCCTGCAGTTCCATAGCAGCAGGAGGCTATGGGGAAGGTGCACATTGATCCTTGTCACCACTGTATTTACCCTATGGGTGTAAAATTTACCCTTGCAGGACCCACTCTGGTTCCCGTTAAAGTCAATGGAGAAACTTCAGTGGGAGTTGGATCTTGCTCACTATTGCATTAATGTAAATCAGGAATAACATCATCAAACCCACTGGAGATACACAGGACAAAAAAAAAAAATGATGATAGAGGAAAGGCAGGTTTGTGTGCATCTAAGGAGGCTCAACAGGGACAAGTCCAGAGTCCTGAATTTAAGACTGAAGAATCCCATTCACTGCTACAGCCTGGAGACTGGGTGGCCAGGTAGCAGTTTTGTGGTAAAGGATCTGGTCGGGGGGGGGGGGGGAACGGGACAGGAAGCTGGATAAGAGTCAACAGTGTGGCCATATTGCCAAGAAGGCCAATGGCATATTGGGCTGCATTAATAGGATCATGGCCAGCAGATTGAAGTATGTGATTATTTCCTTCTATTTAGCACTGATGAGGTCATATTATAGTCAGGTTTGGGCCTCATACTACAGAAAGGAGGTGGACAAATTGAAGAGAGTCCAATGGAGGGCAACAAAAATAACAAGGGGGCTGGAACACATAACTTATGAAGAAAGGCTGAGGGAACTGCGTCTTTTTATTCTACAGAAGAGAAGAGAGTGTGTGTGTGTGGGGGGGATTTCAAATGAGAATAGAATCAAATCACAGGGTTGGAAGGGACCTCATGTGATCATCTAGTCTAACCTCCTAGGGGTTTGAACCCAGGACCTTCTGCATGTAAAGCAGTTGTGCTAGCTATTACACATTTGATAGCATCTTTTAACTACTGGAAAGGGGACTCCAGGGAGGATGGAGCTAGGCTGTCTCTGGTGAAATAGGTGACAGAACTAGGAGCAATGGTCTCAAGATGTGGAGTGGGTAGATCTAGGTTGGATATTAGAAAAAAAAACTTTTTCCCTAGGAAGGTGGTGAAGCATTGGAATGGACTACCTAGTGAGGTGGTGGAGTCTCAGTCCTGAGAGGTTTTTAAGGCCCCACTTGATAAAGCCTTGCTGGGATGATTTAGTTGGGTTGGTCATGCCCTATGCAGGAGGTTGGACTAGATGACCTCCCAAGGTCATATTCAACCCTAATCTTCTATGATTGCCTTCACTAAGATGCTTTGCTTCCAAGAGAGTTACTCCAGATTTACACTGGTGGAAGTGAATGAAAGCTACAGGCCAAAATCTTGAAATCTGGCTGCCTACCATGAGGCTCCTAAGGTCATGTTTAGATGCCTAAACATGGGCACCTGCAACTGTCACCTCAGGCAATGGGAGCTTCAGGGGCCCAAGCTCTCGGAAAAAAGTTAGGCTGCATTGATTTAAGTGCCTGAACTTTGGGTTATTTGCAATATTTCTTCCATCATCAGGCTGCTGACTAAGGGATAAGAAGAGTTCTGTCAGATCAAGAGGGGAGATCAGGTCCAAAGTTGGGGGTCACAAATTGGAAATGCTGTTTGACCAACCCCTTCTGTTAATCTGTGGGTCTAGTGGTATCTCAGCTGCTGTGGTAGCACAAGACCCTACCTCATCATCCACCTCTCACAACAAAACCAGTTAGGATCTTGTAGTCAAAGCTGACACTCAGAAGTTGCCAGAATGGTGCCACCTACACAGGAATTCAGCTGGGACTCAGCACCACTGAGAATCAAACCAAAGTAACTCAAGTTGGGCCAGAAAAAGAAAAGCAGGCAAAATCAGAGGCTGCTTTTTTTGATATAAGCAACTTGCCAGATGCTAGTTAGTGAGGCAGCAGGAGAGCAAAGATTAGGACTCAGCCGTCTATTCCTGTGTTCTAACCACTTGACCACATTACCTCGTGGAGTAGTCTGGTCTTCAGGTGCAATGAGAAGTAAGACGACTAGAGATAACTGGGAAAAGTCACTTTCCTTTCAACATCTTTTAAACCTTCCACACTCTAGTTGTGGGAACACTGGGCTATGCTTTTCCCTAAATGTCATATGGGAGAAATCAGAGCAAAGCACATTAAAAAAATAATGGTGTTTATATATGTGTGTCTCCTACAGAAGAGGTTGAGAATTTAGCCTAGAGAATTTACAGACGCTGTGTAAACAAAGCAAGAAATTTTTGGTTGAAAAGTGTATTCTGTTACCGGCGACTCACTGGAGAGATATACGGCTGTGTATTTTGCAGTTGGATGAAAAGGATATTTATCCCCGTGACACTTTTATCCTTTTCAAACTTTTAAATTATTTTATGTGCACCTTTTGCTCCCGCGAAAGCGTGCCCTTCCAGCGGTTTCGTCCTTTCTAGTGAATCATTTCAGAGATTTATATGTGGGTGGTTTGAAGCCTAGCCTTAGCTATTGTGCAGTCAATAGCGCAGACTTTATCGCAAGTGGAGGGGGTAGAGGTGAAGGACCTTGCCATGGGATTATTTTCTTTGGAGGCTCTAAATGATTTGCACTTCATCGTGCAGTCCTGAGTCATTTAAAGCTCCTGTGGCTGTTTTGCAGCTATATATGGAGTGAGCTGGGACCAAGGGAGGGTCTAAATCCAGCTCCTAAAGGACAGATGGGGCACATCACCACATACCCTGGTGCCACTGATCTGAGCAAAACAGTAAGCACTGAAAAAAGCATGGAGACTGAACTGTCCCTTTATTCCAGATGAGGTCCCTGCAGCTCAGGGCTGAGACACTCGGGCTGAGCTGTGTGGGGAGGTATCCTGTGGCTGGGGCTTGTCCAAGGCTTGCTTACGAACAGAGCTGGGGAGTTGAGGGAGGAAGGGGGAGGTAGGCTGCCTCGCTGTGCCTGTCCCCAGACCTTCCTATCTGGTACCTGGATTTGCTTAAAACCCAATTTTAAAGCAAGCAGAAGCATCAGACTCACAGGCCACCATGTCATGGACCGTCCAGCCAGGAAATAACCTCCAACTGTCCCCCGGCTTGCCCGAATAGATGACTGAAATACAGGAAAAAAAAATTAAGTGCTTCCCCCTGACTTTCCCATCCATCACACCAGCCCCTCCCTGGGTACACATAGCATTGCATTGCAACAGTGCCAAGTTGCGCCATCCTCAGGCTACATCGGAGCACCACTCATCCCTGAGTTCCCATTGCCTGGGAGGACCACAGCATGTCCCCTGTATGTTCCCACTCAACCCTTCTGGGCAGTGAGGAGCCTGAAATGAATACCATCCTGAGCAAACAAGCCACACTTTGCAATTAGAAAAGCCTCTTGCTTTGCCATGACACCCCCAGAATGTACCCAGCAATGAGCTGTTGCTTAGCTCTGATCTGCACAGGAGATTCCTCTGCATCTCAGCACCCAGAGGTCTTAGCAGCATTGCTGTGTGGATGAGTCAAAAGGTTTGGTCCAAGCTTGCAGCAGATGCATGGAGCTCCTGAGCCTGGGGCGCAGAGTTCAGCCTTAGCGCTTCCCTCTTCCTTCTCTCCATTCCTAGCTGTGTGAGCTGCGTGGCTTGGAGAGAAGCTGCCACCTGACTAGCTGAAGGGGCTTCTGAACACATGAACAATCTCCCGGTGCGAGTGCATGTTTGGCATACAGAAGCTTTTCAGCCAGCCAGCGCATGAGGCCACCCTTCCAAAGAGGCCGAGCCGAAGAAAATAGGGATCAAATGATAATAATCTCTCCATATTTGCAAATGCCCCGGTCACGCCTTTCCCCTTCATTCCTCCTCTTATGCTGTGAAGGTTTCCCAGCTCCCTTCACTCCACCCTGGCTCCCACCTTTTTTATGGCATTTTGGTGGTGCTATCCTTCCCAGACTGCTGTTGAGGAGCTGCAAGGAGCATTGGGGAACGTTCCTACGTTCACCCCCTACCATACTGGCCAAGGCCTGCTGCTGCCTGGCCCTGGTGCAGTGGCATATACAAATACAATGGCTGGCTGATTCTAACGAGTTATCTTTGCACGCAGCAGAGGTCCACAGCTGGTAACACACACTGCCTGTGTGCTGGGTCCTCACAGAAGCACCTGGACTCACCCATATCCCAACGGCAAGGACGAAGACAAAATAGACGACGACAACAATGATGTCTGCAACTTCAAAAGTCACGTTGTTCTCTCCAGACTGGCCGGGTGGCTGTGTGGTGGCAGGGGTGGGTTGGCTCATGGCTGGGAATCAAGTGCCGATTGTCTCACTCTCTCTCTCTCTCTCAAACTGGACTTTGATGCAGGTTTTCCTTCATTATTCTCCTTTAATAATTAACAGTGTTGGGAGCGTGTCGGAGGGGAATTGAGAAACACCTGTGGTGGCAGATAACACTTCAGCAATTGAAGATCCTTGCCCAGCCTGTGATGTGCATTGGCATCCTGTGCTCGTCTGAGCCCTGCCTATCTCAGAATGGGCAAATCCTCACAGGGCTCAGAAGACAGCCTCACAACGGAGAGTACAGAGAATCAGAATTAAAGGGCATGAGTCTGAGACCTTGAATTCATGAATAAATGGACTTAGCATGTCACATTTATTTCGATTTGTACCCAACAAGAATCACTGCAAGCATGTGGGCTGTGGAAACACAACTGAACTTAAAATACGTTGGGGCTAGATCTTCACACTATATTTAGATTGCAAGTTCTTTGGGGCAGGGGCCGTCTTTTTGCACTCAAAATACAAAGAACAGCTTTACTTGTGTTGATGCAGGACTGCTCACATTCATCATCCTATCCTCAACCTCATAATGGATAGTTCTTGTAAAAGCCTAGCTCTTGAATTCTATGGTTAAGTGAGAATAGCAGCATCTGTCATAAGAAAGGGGCATTTCTAGTCCTCATGCCTGCAGAGCAAAGCTGGCAACATGGCTCAAGGGCAACTTAAGGGCTCAAAAATCAGAAGGAAAATAACAAATACCCAAGAGCAATTAAAAAAAATCACGATTTTAAGGAAAAGTTTATTTGAGGAGGGGTTGGCCTTTCCTTTCAATGGGAGTTGGAGCAGGCCCAGAGGCCTGAAAACTGCAAAGTGCATATTTAAAATGGCCATGTAAGGGCTGGGACCCAAATTTAGCTTCTTTAAGAAAAAGAAAAAAAACCTGACAGAACCCATCAACATCTTTTAAAAATAATTAGAAGGTGAAACAAAAGCATAACAGCAAGTGCAGTCATCAGGTATCAGATATGGCACAGTGCCACCTGGTGTATGAATGAGAGAACAGAAAGTTGAATTGAATGGGAATTCAGTACCCGTCATTTAGATACATTTCTTTCAGTCCCTTTGTAAGCAAAGAGTCTAGTTAGCAAATTCACCCAAGTTAATGAGTCACAAACTGAGGTCCTGATGACCCCGCAGTCATTAACACTCCCCTGGCATTGTTCTTCACAGCGAGGTCTCACCTCCTGGCCAGTTCACAAGTTGTGTGTTTGCAGTCTGTTTCCCTGCTTATGCCTTGCACTTCCAGTTAGGGCTGGGATTCAGCCTTCTTTCCAGCCTTAGCCTATTGTACTGTATACCTTAAACTACTGTATGCATTGCTAAAAGCTCCACCGCTCCACACCAGAACTAGCTGCATTTCAGCATCACAAAACATATTATTATGGCTATTTATTATTAAAAGTCATTCCTGTACAGTTTTCAGGCTGCTTCCTGATCTTTCAGAGTGACAATTGCTCTACATAGATACAACCCTCTCCTTTCCCCTTCTGCGTTACTTTGGGACCAGGCAACACTCACCTGTATGGACAGGTACCTGAGGCTGCTGACAAGCAGATCCTGGGTATCCAAGAGATTATATTGGAGAGGTGGGAATCCTCTATCCATCCCTCTGCTCCAGTCCCTTTGCTGGTACAGGAATTTAAAATCGCTGGTGCCTCCCCCGGCTGAAGCCTGTAGATACTCAATGCCATGCCTTGGGAGCCTCCAGGACTAAACCTATGGTACTACTCTGTGCCATGGGTCTAATTCAACAACACTAGTTATGCACACACATTTAACATATTTATATTAGAGTTAATTCTCCTTTGCTTCACAGATTAAGGAAATAGGGCATAGCAGGCCAAAAGTAACTATCGCTACTATTTTAAATCTGCAGGCAGTTAACTAATCGATTAACAAATATAATATACATTAGTAAAGGAAAATTGTCCAACTGGCATTTGCTCTGCCACCATTTACCCCAACTCCAGAGTGCACACTCGCCTCAAGTGCAGAACCCTGACCCCTTGCTTGCTTGAAGGTACAAGGAAGGAGAAAGAGCTCTGCTGGTCCAGTGTTTCAGTTCAGCCAAGGTAACAAGTGGAAGATTTGGAGTTGCTTCGAACAAATGTCAACAGCCCTGGCTGGAAGAGAAATCCCTCTACCTCTTCTCTGGTCCAGTCACGCTGTACCCCTGCCTTGGCAACCCCTGGTCCCTAAAAGGGGAGCACTCACACCACCTTTACTGCAGCCCCACTTCAATTCACCACTGCTCTCACCTGATCAATACCACCAGCCCCCAAAAGATCCCTTCTCCATCATAAATCCAGCAGGCTCCCGAGCAGCCCAGGGACACCCAGCTACAGTTCTCAGCAATTTCCAGAATGGGCAGAAAAAGCCCATGCTTGTCCTCTGCTCCCTAGAGGAGGAAGGGTCTGGACTTTCACTCCCTTTTCCCAGGTCATCACGGGTGTTGTAGTCTGCCAGGCAGGACTTGTAGTACACAGGTTCTTCTCAACTGTAAAACTCCCAAACATTCCCAATAAAGTGCAGCGGCCCCTCAAGCATGGTTCCTACGTACAAAAATTGTCTTCTGCTATCTGCCATCAATTCAAATGGAGCATGGGGGCCAGGACCCCTCGATATGCATTTCTAATTATAAGATGATAGCAAGGTGACATTTGTGGAGCCCCATCTATTCTAAGGAGCCTGTCACATACATATTTGGCATTGAAGAAGTTAAGGCTCCTGCTCTGCCTGAGCCTCAAGTACAGGGGCGGGCAAAAAGCTGGTGAATGAACCTGGGAAAGCAGTTGTCTCTGGGTAGGGTTACCAGATGTCAAGCAAAAGGAGGACACGTCCTCCTTTTTACCTTCACATCCTCTGTCCGGCAGGCATTTAAAAAATACATGATTTTCTCTGGCTTTTTACTTATCGGGGTTAAAGTATGCTGGAATGCCCCAGAACACCCTATTTTTAGTGGGAAGCATTTCAGGGCCCCCTAAAAACAGAAGACTATTACATTAATACTACATTTTCTCCATGTGTCTTCAAATCTCCTCCTTTTTGTATTTCTCTGTCCTTTTCATGCTTTGTTATGTGGTAACACTATCTGTGGGGAGCAGCCAGCTATAATTACTCTAAGGTGCGGCAAGCTCGTAACTCCAGGTCCTGAACTACATCCTGGCAGTGCCACAAGCCACCTGGCACAGCTGGGATACTTTGCAGCTGTTGGAAGGGAATCTGCTTTAAGGAGGGTGCAGCCCAGTGTCCTATCAATTACAAGCCAAACAGGACCTGAAAGGAATCTGACACATTCGAAGTGCAGCCGGTTCCTTCAGCTTTTGGGACTGCCCTGAAACGCCTGCTGCAGCCTGCATGCTGCTCAAACACCCCAAAGAGAATGAATGGGGTGGGAGCAGGGCTTGTAGCTGGAGGCTGGAGCAAAAAACCAGGCTGCAGCACTGCTGGCTCTCATTGGCTTTTCCATTGACTCTGGGTGAGTCACTTAGATGCATTGCATCAATTTCACCAGCTGTAGGCGTGAGGGGAAAAATAAGAGCTGTCTGCTGGTATCGGTTCAAAGTGGAGGGAGGAAGCAAAAAAAGCTGGGAGCTACTGAGGATATGAGCACATAAAGGCGCGGAAGTAAATTGCTAGGTGGATCACTCTTACATCATCCTAGACGTTGGCTCAATTTTTCATGATGGGAAAGTCTCCCCAGTCTTCAGTGCCAAGTAGAAAATTGACGGAAATTGACAGGCTCGTGCGACGATTGCCCTCTTGGTGAACATGTCACAGCGTGAGCAGGAGACCTCTGAGAGACAGATGTGAACTCCAGCAGAATAAGCTGAGGGGACAAGCCTCTAACAAGGACTTGTATCCTCTGCAAGTGAGGCATGGAGGGGCTACCCAGGAAGGGAACATGCATTCATAGGGGTTACATTGGTACAGAAATGTTTCCCTTTTTTCATACATGATTGAAAACTCTGACAAGACTTTTTCTGCAGCACTTCACTAGCTAAGAATAAGGACTTATGTGCACTGGCCAGGGGGATTGCATCATGGTCGCTACTCAGGACTAACCACCTGTGCAGAAAGACTGCATCTTCATCACAAGGGAGAGGCACTGAGTAATTTACCCCTACTTGAACATCAGCACCATCAATTAGCTACAAGACACAAATGACAGTGTTCAAAGATTTCCAAGCTGCTGTGTCAATCCTGCCTCCAGCGGATACATCTTTTCCCCACAAAGTCCCATAATCTGGGTAACTGCTAGACCATCCCCGGGTAGGCTTAGCCAAAACTAATGCCTGGTCTACGCTCACCATGGAATTTGGTGGCACTCAAAGAGAGATATGCAAGCTATGTAAAATTACTTGCATTCATATCTCCCTTTGACTTCCTAACGCCTGTTTATTATGGTGTCTCCACTGCACTGAGTCAAAGGGAAACGCCTTCCATTCAAACTCAGTGCTACGCTTCTGGAGGTGATGCTATTAAAGCATTGACTTCCAGATCAATTGAGTGGGTGTTCACTGACTGCTCAATCAGTCCAGAAAGCTCAAACTGCAGACAGCGAATTTGCTGCCATCAGTGCAGGCTTGGCCATGCTCAGTTTTTGTCCTGCTAGGCCCAAAAAGGCCATGCAACTTTGCAAATACTTGGTCCAAACTGGACTTTTAAAGACACATTATAGGAAAACACAATGGTAGCAAGGGTCATTCCTTCGAGTAGACTAGAGTTTGATATGGTGGTAAAACAAACAAGGAAGCTGGTAGCACTTTTGAAGACTAATGAATTTATTTATCATGAGAGCTTTCATGGGAGAGAATCCCACTTCATCAGATGCTTGAAGAAAAGGAAAGTTACGGAGTGGGAGCACAATAAGTGTAGGGAAGTGTAAGTCATACGACTTGCTTTCCTGTCTGTCACTGTTCTATCGATTAAACCTTCAAAATGGACATCATAAGGTTGAGATAGAGCTTGAATGTAAGAATGTGATTGGTTGTATTTCTCTTTGAAGTTTAACCAGTGGACACCTGTGAATGATTATGAATGTAACTAGCTACCAGTGTGCTCAGGACATGGGAGATGATACTTGAGAGCCTCAAGCAACCATCTGCTAAGTGTTCAAAGAAATATCTGCTGTCAAGAAAATATCGGTCAGCCGGCATGGATCTATAAATGATTCTCTTCATCTCAGCTCTGCTGAAGCCTCTCAGGGAAAGTTTGGATCATAAGATTCACATCACCAGCCTGGCTAATTCGTATGGGACTACATGGACTATTTATTCTTCATTTTCTCTCAGTTGGATTTCTAACAAATGAAGCTGTGAAACAAAGGACCGAGCCATCCAAGCGCTGGGTGTACACCAGAGGGACTGTACGAGCCACATTTTTAACATAAACCTGATATACAGGGACCTTTATGTCATATGTATGTATCTTATTACTTCAATCTTTTAACAACTCTCTTATAGTTTGTTTATTCTCTTTTATTATAAGCCATTACTTTTACTTCCTAAAGGATTGGCTGGCACCATGGTATTTTGGGTAAGACCCAAACTTAAATTGATCTCATAATGTCACTGATCCTTTGGGATCAGGAGAACCTTTCTGGATAAAGAGCATGGAGTTTTAAGTAATTTTTCTCTTTACTAGAACCAGTGATTGATTGGGAGCCAGAGACTGAAATTCAGCAAAGGGGGCTGAGTGTATTTTTCTTTTAGCTTCTTCATGACCAGGGAAACAAGCAAGGAGTCCTGTGGCACTTGAAGACTAACACATTTATTGATCGCATGAACTCTCATTGCAGCAAATCCCACTTGGGGGATCAGAAGAATTGTTTATGGCTGCTTGGGAAGTCTGATTTCAGTGTCACCCATCAACGCTCTCCTTTTGCAGCCTGCCCTGACCTTTGCATTTCCAGGTGGCTACCTCAGGCACAGATTAGTTACACCCTTCCTTTCCAGAGCTCACTCACCAAAACCTTTTAAACTGCATAAAAAAGTCCATTTGGTTGCAATTCTAGATAGAGAACTTTTCCTCCCAGCAATACAGCTGAATCACAACTCACCTGAGCACAGTGGAGGTCGTTGCTGCCTCTTTGTGGTCAGCCTGTATGGAAATAAAAGGGTCCCCTGCTCCAGAGAATTTAGGTGAAGTGCTGGGGGAGATGGTTTTTCCTTCACATGAGGATTTTCAAGACTTCAAAATTTTTTCCAGCCTGAAACATAAATCCAAAAAATATCAATCCAAGCATTCAATTTCAACCTTTTACAATATTTTTTGTTACTATCCATGAAGCTAAATTTTGACACAAAATGTCATTTTGGACCCCACCTAAAATGGAATTTTTTTGTTCCAGAATGTGACATTTCGACAATTTTGAAATATGGGGGAGAATCGAAAACCCACAAAACAGGCCAGAGCCAACCCTCCCTTGCCAAAAGTCTCCACTTTGACAAACTGGCATTTTCTGAGTAACAAACGTTTGTCAAAATCACCGAGGAGCTGCTCCCTAACACCAGACAGAAGAGGCTCGTGTTGAAGTCTCCAAGGTCAGGCTCTACCATTGATTCAAGAGGGATTGCTACAGAGGCTTGAATTTTCTACAGTGCCTACAAACTTGTGCACATCCCTGGGTGCATTCACAGCCCCTGCTTGAGTCTGCACATCAGGCAACATGCACACGCTGGTCAGCCACGTTCTCCCACACAAAACTGTCTTGTAGCGTCCAGCTGAGTGACAATGACCGCAGACACTCTGGGAGGCTCTGAACCCCAAAGACCCAGCAACTCAGCGTGACATAACTGTTACCATCTGATTGGCACTGGCCCAGTTCTGCCGGCGGAGACCAGGGCTGAAGGCCACCTGTAGTCTTGTGGTGCCTGTAGGCAATCAGTCCTGGGAAACCCATCCCATCCAGTATTCTGGCCCCAATATCCGTTGAATACACAGCTTCCCAGCAGCATAATGTCTTGGGTAACTGGGCAACCAACCAAGCGGTTGGGTTTTCCTCCTGGCTGTAGTGCACCGTTGTGCGTGAGATTGAAGTCCATTTATTTCATGCTGCATAGCTAGGATTACCTGACCAGAAAGGGCCTAATGTGAACAGATGCCTACCACTTGCAGCTCCCATTGAATTTAATCCTATATGCATAGCACTTAGCACATTGGGGTCCCTGGCCCAAGACTGAGGCTCCAAGGCACCGGAGAAAAAATGAGATGAAAAATAGTAATGTTTTCTTCTAATTAACGGGCTCTGTGTGGGTCCCAGCTGCTCAGGATCAGCTCCTTCTCCTCAAAACAAAAACTTCCTCTGTTGCTCTGACCATAAACACAGCCACGGGGTCTTATAGCAGCAGGCCAGGCCTTTCTTATTCCTCAGCCCAGCTCCCAAAGGGATGTCTGCTAACTCACAATCCCAGCCGACAGAGGAGCCCAGCCCCTCTCAAAGAATGAGATCACACACTTGGCACCTCAGTGCCAGGTGGCTTTTTGAAATTAGTTTCATCTGATTGCAAATGGGTTCATCTCTAGTTTCCAGGGTTGCTCCAGCTGGGGTACTGAACTGAGCCAAGGTGGTGTTTGCCTCCTCTTTTCCTTGTCCCCTACAAGCAGATGTTTCTGCAATACTCTCTAGTCCTTCTTTGGATATGTGCAATGCTCCCCCCCATGCCCACAGCCCCGTTACACCTATGAGTGCAGTGGGCCTGGGCAGGGGGCAGGGAGACACCATCACCCAGCCCGCTCTACCCCAAGGGCTCCATCCAAGTCTTAGGACCCAGACCTTGCATCTGCTTGCTGCCTTCGGCACCCAGTCCCTGGGTCCCTTGCTCCCAATCTGACAGCAGCATCTTGCCCCTGGTCTGAGCTCCTGGACGCAGCCACATCTACGCTGTTAACGGTGGGGCACATGAAGGTGAACAGCCGATAATATTATGATGCATAAAATGTTTCGTTCTAAAAAACGAAGGGTCAGAGACCACCCTCATCCTACTCAACCAGAGGGAATCCCAGCCAGAGCCAGGCCATTCATCCGTACCCTGCAAACAGCTGCAACAGAGCCTTTGCCCTTCTGCAGCACCTTTCATCCCAGGAGGATCACCAAGACTTTGCAATTGAGTAATTAACCCACTGTGAGGTGGGTAAATGTTATTGGTGAGGTCCCTGGCTGATGTACAACAGCACAAGGTGTCCAGAAATACAGTTAGTCTCGTTATTTTTTCACAAGCACTTTGGCCTCTATCCAGTGCCCGTGTGATACCTCCGAAAGCTCTCTCCCCTCCAAGAGAAATTCTGCTCCTTTGTAAATATACTTCAAAAGTTTACAGTACCTTGAACAAGTCTCTTGTAGGTTTCCCTGTGCTCCTATAAACTCAGTTTCCCTTTGGTTCCTGTGGCACAGGAGAAGTGATTCACAGCAAAGCAGTGCCACGCCCAGGAGGCAATCCACTTTCCCTCCTCCTCCTCCTCCTCCAATGGCCCGGTTACACGTGAGCTCACCTTGCTTGACATGTGTTTGGCTCTGAGTGTTTATCCATATTACCAATTCCATCCAAGCTGCCTGTCCAGAAAGGCAGCTTACTACGTACACACTGAGCAGTGAACCTTAACCGGAGACGTCTGAAAGATTGGCTAAGACTTTGCCAGGCTGCAGCATTAAACTCAGGTTCCCTGGCTCACTTGGCCATTATATTATCACTTGAGTCAATTACCTGGGCAATTTTGTGTTATTCTCCCACTAAACAGAGGGGAAGGCTGGTGATCAGTGTTAATTTCATGGGCACAGGAAACAGTAAAAGTTTAACAGCTCACATGTGAGGGTGTAATAAGGTAGCCTCCATCACTTAGTGCAGTGGAGTGCGACAGTCACACAAATGTTACAGGGTTAGCCGGGGAATGGTGAAAATCAGCTTCACTCTATTGGCTTCAATGGATCTGCCCCCATGAGGGCTTGCTAGACCATTACAAACACACACATTATTTGCTCTCCTCTTGCAGCCACAAAACTTGCAGGACATTGGGCTCCTCTTGAGGAGTATATTTTTCAGCCCTGTCGCAGTAGCAGAGAAAGAGACCTTTGAAGAAATTACAAAGTGGCATTTCAAGAAGTGTAGCTAAAAAAACGAGCTAAAGAGCAAGTGTTTCTGGGGCAAAGGCCATTTGGTTAAGTGACAGGCAATTATTTTTCATAGGTTAACAAACACGCAGGTTACCTCTTCATCATGAGCTACTTCAGAATTGTCAGCAAATAGCTCTGGCGGTAATTAGCAACTTTCTAAATGTATTGAGACTGGAGTGGCTACAAATAACAGTAGGGCCAGGCCAGCTCAAGAACTCTGTGGGAACAATCACGCAATTAAGCTCTTACCTAAGAGGCTACTATTAGTAACGCCTTCCTCTGGATTTCCCTGGGGTGCTGGGGAGTTCATCTGACCTGCAGTTTTTTTTCTTTTTAGTTTTTTTAGTCTTTACTCACTGGGAGTCTAACTTGAGTGAAAACTGAAATTCTGATCTGGTGTAAATTTGGTTTCATCATTCAATGGCAGGGACAAGAGTGTGGCTGACATAAGCATCTGATCTTGATTTAACTCAGCCTTAGAAAATCATAACTTAGCAGGATCAGGCCTTTTATTAAGTTAATACTCTATGAAAAAGGAGAGGGGATTGCCAAGTCTGAGTCATGTCAGAAGAATGAGAGGATCTTTTGTACAGCGAGATTCATGAGGGCATTAGAAAGCAGGGCAGCCCTCTGTGATCCTCTGTGAAGGTACAGCGATGTGCATAAAAATTCTGTGAAGTCTTTTAACATTGGTGTAGAAAGCTGGGTGGACACCACAGAATTTTGTGCAAGCTGGACAGAACGTCATGCACTTAGTGCTGCTTGACATGAAGTGGTTTTGGTCCAGAGGATGGAAGCAAAGAGAGAAAGAAACACGTGATGTGCCATGATCTTGGAATCTAGCTTGGACAACATGTGGATCTATGAAACTTGGAACAAACGATTTTGCTCTTGGTTTGGGCTTGTCAGCCATATGTGGATTCCATTAGGCACCCAATGAGACCTCATGTGGATGCCACGATCCAGCAGATCAACGGGTGCTGTCCATACCCTCTTGGTGGGTAGGGAAGGGCAGGGTCAATCGTGATAATAACGCAAAATGGCCTTCCATTCTGGACAGGTTCTATGGGATCCTTAAATAGTGGATGATGCTTGGGCACTGGTGCCCATCAAGCCCAGGCTCATGGCATGTCTACACACCCCACAGCAGCAAGTCTGCTACCGTGAGTCAGTCACCATGGACTAGAAGGGCTGATGGCTGTGGCTCAGGTTGGAGCTCACAGTCCAAAGCCCAGCACCACGCCAAGCTGCAGCTTCAAAGCGTGGCCTGCACGGGTAACTTCAGAGCACTAGTGCAAGCCAAAATATAACACTGGACTGGGAAACTCTTGTGACTGTGGGCTGGGTGGATGAGCCTGAGCAGGAAAAGCCTTGAAAAAGCAGCAGGGACAGCTCAAAGGCAATCCATCTCTTTGTGGCATGGTAGATTTTGAAGCTGCCACTGAGGAAGGCAAGCTGCCTGCCTTCTCACCCTGCTCCCAGCCTCCACCCCCAGGCCTCTTCCCCTACCCCTCACCACAGTTGCTTCATGGGTCTCTGGCTGACTTCCTCCTCTCCTCTCCCTCCCTCCTTTACCCCTACCCATCCTCCCGACTCCCCTCCTAGCATGACAAGCAGCTGCCTATATGTTTCTCCAGAATCAGGAAGAGTGTCACCATGGGAGGGGGGCTGCTGTAGGATGCCTCACTCACTAGCTTGTTCCTCGCTCCCTGGCTGACAGGGCAGTGGCAGACCCAAGTGTTGGGGGGTACACTAAACAGAACCCCCACCCCTAGGAAACTTGAGAGAGACACAAAAGTTGTTGGCAGAAGAAAGGAGGGATGTAGAGAGCATCAGTGGGAGGAGGGGTCCCATAAAATCCGTGTCTCCTGTGATCCAGGAGAAGTACACATGAATGAAAGGTGAATTGTGGAAACACTTAGCACTTTAAAACACTTGTCTGATGACCTCAAGACACCTAAGCAAAAACAATGAAATAAAAACACGACACTCCTCTGAGACAGGCAACTATTATCCCTGGTTTATAATGTGTTAGTCTAGTTCAGCAAAACAAGAGGAGTCTTGCAGCACTTTAAAGACTAACAAACTAAAAAACTAACAAAAATACATTTGTTAGTTTTTAAAGTGCCACAAGACTCCTCATGTTTTTCAGCTAGGCAGTGAAATTGAAACTTGAGACTTGACTGGAGAAGAGACTCTTCTTTTTTAAGGCTGTTGTCAGTTTCACAGTGCCTAAGGGCATAGCATACTGAATTTTATAAAGCTCTGTACAGATAGCTTCCCAGGCAGCTGAGAGAACCAGGCTGCATAGATCATAAAAACTTTTGTCTTCCCAGCACAGAAGGCAGGCAGCAAGGAAAGAGGTAGGGCCACCACAGTCAATCAGGGAAGGCCTTGCCTCTCTGTGCAGTCAGTAAATTCTGTCCAGGCTCAATGGTCAGCAGCAAGCTAGGTGGGCAATGAATGGTCACAGTACTTCAAGCCAGGAAGAGTTTCTGCTGTTAGCGGCAAATGAGAGTGCATTACAGTAATTAAGCCTCATCGTATTAAGTCTGCACCATCATAAGTGCTTAGCCCCCCCCTATTATATAGAGGAGCCAAGTTTCTCCAGTGACTTTTTATACAGGCTGGCTGGGTGCTGAAACCAGAAATTGGCTGCCATGGTGTTATTTCTGGAAACACGCTGTCAGTCCCAAACTCTGGGCATAGTATTTCTGGCTGTAAAATGCTTGGAAGGCTTCCAGGATCTCTCTCGCCTTTGGGACCTGCTAATTGTCAGAGGTGATGCCAGCATGCTCAGCATGCAAGACAGTCTTTCCAGCCCGTATGTTTGCAAACATGGCAACCTGGCACAAAGAGTGCATGGTCAGCATGTTTCCTCCAGGGGATCGTCATGGTCACTAGCAGATTGCTATCCACAGCCAAAAAAATGGAGAGGAATTAAATACCTTTGGATACTATTAGTCAGAACTTGAGCTGGGGTAATTTGTCATGCCTGCATTGACGTCAGAGTAGTGAATGCGATTAAAACAGCCCCTTTCTGCTCTCCAGAAGGGTACCCATGTTAGTCTGTTTCAGCAAAACAAATAAGGAGCCCTGAGTCACCTTAAGGACTTACAGATTTATTTGGGCATAAGCTTTTGTGCCCTAGAACCCACTTTATCAGATGCATCATGGATCCTAGCCCACCGAAGCTTACGCCCAAATAAATCTGTTCATCTTTAAGGTGCCTCAGGACTCATCGTTTGTTTTTCTGCCCTCTGCAAGCCACATTCTGATGTGAGTTATTGTACAGCAGAGTGACATGGAGTAACTCTATCAAGCTTGATTCTGGTCTTCCTTGTGCCAATGTCAATCAGAGGTATCTCCATCAAACCAGTGGGACCACACTGGCAAAACCCCACATAAGACTAGAATGAAGTCTCCCTGGTGGACTCTTTGGCTATATCTACCTCAGACAAACTTCATTCAGACTTATTAGTCCAAATTAAGAAGTTTGAGCTTAGTTCAAACTAACCTGAGGTTAATTTGAACTAACCCAGTGCTTCTAAGTTTGAACTAACTGCACATTCTAGTTCAAACTAATGCTTAGTTTGAACTAGAACACGCTGTTAGTTTGAACTAACTGGCTTAGTTTGGACTTCTTAAGTCTGAACTAAGTGTTAATCCTGGTCCACATTGTGCCTAGTTCAAGCTACGTAAAGTTCAAACTATGCGCATTAGTTTGGACTAACCAGGGTTACTTATTAGTTTGGACTAAGTGTTCCTTAGTCCAAACTAAAAAATTTCTTAGTTTGAACTAGGGAAAGCCTAGTGTGGCAATGGACTAAATTAGTCTGGACTAAGTCTCCTTAGTCCAGACTAATTTGCCCATGTAGACATAGCCTCGGAGTCTGACACTAATTTAGGCAAGGTGGTCCCCCAGGGATTGCTGGACAGGGACTCATGCCTGCCCTCTTCTGGAATGGTGTTGGCAGTCTTTAGAGCCTGGAACCCACAGGTTCAGCTGCAAACAGGTCATCTCTGGATCTCAAATGCCAGATTCACCATTTCCATCCTGCTTTCTCAGGCATCTGGGGCTCTGCACAGGGTCAAAGACTGCTTGGCGTCTGCCAGGCTGTCTTCTACCCTCTGATAAGGGGAGATAGCATGACTGGGAGGTTGTGTCCCACTCCTATTCATCTCCTGTTGCCAGGTCACCAATGCAGGGCTCTGTCATTGACCACAAAGGGGCCCCAAAGGCATGCCTCTTCTCTTGGAGCACCAGCCCCTCGCTACAGGAGTAGGGTCTGCAATGTAGGGTGCAGGTTCTAAATACTCATAACATCCCTTGTTGGAGGTTAGTACCCAATTGACGTTATTTTCCAGTAACCACTCTCCTTCCACAGAGATCCTTGGAGGGCTTAAAGACAGGAGAGAGAAAGTTATAGGGAAAGTGGTATCCATCACACAAAGCATTCTTGTCCTTGACTCACTTAAAATTGTATCCTTGTTAATACCAATCTTTCAAAAGCTCCTCCTCAGCCAGAGAAATCACTTAGTAAATATGACATGATGGGTTCCCACTTACTTTCCCTCACTGTTTCATCCACTGTAAATGTACTCTTTCCTAAAATGATTTTTCTTGCTGGCCACTACTGTGAATTCTTGTAGAAACTCTGACCATGTCCTGCCATCCTACCTTCCTCTATCAGCAGTGATGAAGGCTGTGCTGTAGGGGGGAATCCACCATAGCTGGGCTGGCTCTGCAGGTCCTGTGTTCATATCACTAAGTGAACAGATGCTCATGGAAGTTATGTGTTTGAGCCAGATTTCTCTGTTACGCCAATCTAGAGTGACTCAGTCATCATCCACAGTCCCAATTACATCACTCAATGCAAAGTGATTTCTTCCCAGCCCGGAGAGGACCCCGAATGAGTCCCCTGTATTATCATTAGGTAGGTAGGTCGTGTTTCTTCTTGCACCAATAGGATACATTGCAGCTACCCCCAACATTCATTTGCCTGGATCACCAAAGACCCGTACTGTCTATTCCCAGGATAACACAGTGTGCCTCTAACCACATCTCCTTACTGGCCTGCAGTGTGTCTCCATTTTTACCACCTGGGTACTAAAGACACAGGGGACAGACATAACTGGGACGAGAGACATGGTAGGGTGACATGATCTCATAAGCGTACCAGTATTGCCTACAGTAATGCAAAAGCATTAATGTCTCCAATCATTTTAGCCATCAGATATTTTTGTTCATTGTATATTTCTCTTTGCTTGAACCCTTGAAGAAAGTTTATAGTTATTGTCTTTGGTTGCATGAAGTTGAATGCTTCGTGACTCAGTGCACTTCCCCTCCAGTTGGGGCAAGAAAGCAGCTTTTGTCTTTAGCAGGCCATAAGGAGTCAAGCGTCCACAAGCAACGTCAAGCAAGCCCAAGCGACAGCAATTTTGGGACCATTCAAAGATTGTGACTTCCTCCATTCCTGTCTACATGTCATGCTGGAATGATGCCTGTGCTGAAAGGGAGGTTTTGGAAAGTCAAAAAGTTGTCTGGCAAACAGGAATAATAAAACTAGCCACCATACAATTTCCTTGCTAGTTACACCGGGGACAGGAAATCTACAAAGGAAAAACAGTGAGTTTGTGGCTCTTTATTATGATATAGAAATATTTTTTTTTTAAATGAAGACATCTGTTTGTATTTTACATTCTTTTTTCAGGTCTTCTTTTTCCTGGGAGACTCTATGGATGAAGGGAGACCGAGTGAGATCATGAGGTGGCATGTACCAAGAACGAAGTGAAAGTTGAACCACTGAGCTGGTAAGCATCTTTAATCAGGCTGGTTAAAAACTTAGAATCATAGAATCATAGGGTTGGAAGGGACCCCACGAGGTCATCTAGTCCAACCCCCTGCCAAAAAAAGCAGGACCACTCCCATTAGATCATCCCAGTCAGTGTTTTGTCCAGCTGGGACTTGAACACCTCCAGAGATGGAGATTCCACCACCTCCCTAGACAACTTATTCCAATGCTTCACCACTCGCCTAGTAAGGAAGTTTTTCCTAATATCCAGCCTGGACCACCCCAGCTGTAACTTGAAACCATTGCTTCTCGTTCTGCCCTCTGTTACTACCGAGAACAGTCGAGCTCCCTCCTCCTTGGAGCAACCCTTCAAGTAGTTGAAGGTTGCTATCAAATCCCCCCTCAGTCTTCTCTTCTGCAGGCTAAATAAGCCTAGTTCCTTCAGTCTTTCTTCATAGGGCTTGTGCTCCAGCCCTTTGATCATTTTGGTTGCCCTCCTCTGGACTCTCTCTAATTTGTCCATGTCCTTTTTGTAGTGGGGAGCCCAAAACTGGACACAGTATTCCAGATGTGGCCTCACTAGTGCAGAATAGAGGGGAATGATCACATCCCTTGATCTGCTGGTAACACTTCTTCTGATGCAGCCCAGTATGCCATTGGCCTTTCTGGCAGCAAGAGCACACTGCTGACTCATATCCAGCTTCCCATCCACCATGACTCCCAGGTCCTTTTCTCCAGTGCTGCTATTTAGCTGATCACTCCCCAGCCTGTAGCAGTACATGGGGTTTTTTCGTCCCAAGTGCAGGATTTTACACTTATCCTTGTTGAACCTCATGAGATTCCTCTTGGCCCACTGCTCCAATTTGTCTAGGTCTCCCTGAATCCTGTCCCTGCCCTCTAGGGTGTCTACCATTCCCCCCAGTTTGGTATCATCTGCAAACTTACTAAGTGTGCAATCTATCCCATCATCCAGATCATTAATGAAAACATTGAACAGAACTGGCCCCAGGACCAACCCCTGGGGCACACCACTTGTTACTGCCTGCCAACTTGACATGGAGCCATTGATTCCTACGCGCTGAAACCGTTGTTCTAGCCAGTTTTCTATCCACCTTACAGTCCATGCATCTAACCCATACTTCCTTAATTTGCCAATGAGAATGCTGTGGGAAACCGTATCAAAAGCCTTGCTAAAGTCAAGGTATATCACATCAACGGCTCTTCCCGCATCCACAAATCCAGTCATCTTATCATAGAAGGCGATGAGGTTGGTCAGGCATGATTTACCCTTGGTAAATCCATGCTGACTGTTCCTGATTACTTTACGTTCCTCCAAGTGTTTCAGGATGGATTCTTTGAGAAGCTGCTCCATGATTTTTCCAGGGATTGAGGTGAGGCTGACAGGTCTGTAATTCCCTGGATCCTCCTTTTTGCCTTTCTTGAAGATAGGTACTATATTTGCTTTTTTCCAGTCCTCTGGCACCTCCCCCGTTTGCCACGAGTTTTCAAAGATAATGGCCAACGGTACTGCTATCTCATCAGCCAGCTCCCTCAGCACCCTCGGATGCAGTTCATCCGGCCCCATGGACTTGTGCACATCTTGTTGGCATGTGCTGTTGGTTTCACAGTAGCATTCAGAAACTCCAGCCAGGACCCCATCGTCCTGGACAGAGCTCAAACCCAGTCAGAGACCATCTTTGTGCTGAAGAGTTTATAATCTGTTGCCTGAATCCTGCAGTCTCCGTGGATGGAGCCACACCAAATTTCCTATGGGGACACAGGGGTCAGCTAGTGTGCAGCCGTTCGGGATCCGGCCCCGAGTTGGGACAAGATGGATGACCAGAATTACTGCAACAGGCTGACTGAAAACTGCACACATCCCATCTTACTGTATTTGTTGGCTCATTGGTCCTGCCCTGGCCCATTTGTTTGTGTCATCCCACCTTATCTTTCGGACTGCATGGTCTTTGGGACTGGGACTGTCATTTGTGACAGGCTAAACCTCATTATGGGGCTGGCGTGGCTGCTGTCTGCCATTCAGAACGCATGCAAACGAGGTTTTTTAGTCAGGAAGAGGAAACAGTGGCCATCACACACATGATGTGGAAATGTTAACTAAAAGCAGAATGGTAGCACCCCCGGGTTTGAAAATACAGGGCCTGGGGCATTGATCGGTGAACCTGCTTTGTGTGGGTTTGCATGAGAATGAGGGACGATAAGCAGCGGGAAGACAGCCAAACAGCTTGGTGTATGATCCTGGAAGAAATGAGGACGAGGGTGATGGGGTAGATGTTTCTTCCTGATTGTAGAGGCAGGACTTTGTATGTTCTCTGTAAGTAAGCAAGACCATATCAAAGAAACACCCAAGTCGGTTGCCTGGCTAACTTTGGGCTGGGGGCTACCTATGATTCTCCTAATTCAGATCAGATCGCCTGACCTTCCGCTTGCTTTGGTGGCTGCCGTAACATGACCCTCCAGCTAAGTCATTAATAAAATAACGCACTGTTTGCAGTGTATCCAAGGCTGAGACAACACACAAGAATCCTCCACTCCTGTCTTTAGCACTAACCTCAGAGGCTGTCTTCTCTTCAGCCCACCCTGAGTGCTCAGCTTTCCCATCAGCTCATCCTGGACTCCTTTTTGTCACTTTCTGCTCCCTACCAAGCACCAGCACCAAAAGCCTCCTACCTGGAGTCTCCCTCTCTACCTCAAAAGGCCTGGTTTAGGTGTGTGACCTGACTGGGAAGATAAGTACAGTGCGTTACAGGTGGGGCTGTCACCTTGTCATGAGCACCCAGCATAATCCATCCCGGCTGTGGCCACTTGGTAGTGGTGCAATATAAACATTAAATAATATTAGACAAAGAGAGAGGATAGGGGAGGGAGGATGGAGTTAACTGTGACAGGAGCATGGGGGGAAGAAATGAGAGACACTGACGTTTCCAGCCATCCCTGCTGAATCACTATCAGGACAGATGCTGAGGGGAAGTAGCAAAGCTAAATTGCTATTTACTACTGCAAGTGAATAAATACCCATCCAAGGAATGACTGACAACCTCCATATTCCACCTACTTAGTCCAGCTCCTCAGCTGGTGGAACGCAAATTGCAATGCAAACCCCTGCTATGATTGAGAACCCACACTGGATGGGTCAGCAGGAAGGAGCATGTGCACAGGGCCTCTGGATTTAGAGCCATGAGTCACCATCTGTGCCAAACACGGAGAAAACGAAATGGGTTTTCGGTTGAGGGGGGATTCGAAAAGACACTGTGGGGAGGCATGGTGAGGAATGCGTAGCAGCAACCTTTTCACTCCCCCGGTACTGCTGGGCTTGGCTAATCAGCCCCTTCGACAGATCTTCCTCCTCCAAGGAACCATTCCTGCCCATCTGATTCCTAAATCTCTCCTCCCATCACATTCCCCTCATGGCACCAGCGAAACTGAAATGCGTGTGTGCTTTGTGTTGTTCTGACGTTGCCTTTAATTAGGGAGAGATAATTGCTGGCAAGCTCTAGGTGCTAAATGAGCATTTCTCAGCCCACCAGGCTGGCACGAATCTAGCAGCACCCGTCCATCTGCGGCAAAACGCACAGAGCAGCGTCTGTGCTGAAGGACACTTCAGTCTGCACTGATGACACATTAGTGATATTGCCTGGTGTGTGGTCATTAATGGGACAAGCTTTTCTCCTCGCATAGAGAGCAGCAGCTCAGAAACATATTGTTCAAGTGTCTGGTGTGCCTAAATAAAGATACTGGAATATATTTGCTGGCAGTGTGCTCGGGCTCTGCTGCCCTCTAGCGGAAGGAACATCAGATCAGATCCATCACGTTGCCCTGGATAGCCCAATGACAATTTAAGTCTAAGGGTGAAAAGCTGGGGTGCATGGAAAAGGAAACATCAGTTAAAAGTCATCTGAACTTCTGGCTACTTGCTGACACTTTCAAGATCAGAAAGTACTATTGGCACTCAGTTTTGCTAATTGCAAAGCCCCAAAACCACAAGACAGGCTCCAAAATCGTGAATTTGTTTGCTTATTTTTTTCAAGGTGACCTGGTCTGTCTGTCGATTTTTCACACACATGCAGTCCATACAAACAGTGTGTGCGTGTGAGAGAGGCAATATTTTCTGCCTCCCAAAGGGATCAAACGAGGTGATGTTTGGCTCCAACCGCAGTAGCTCTTGCCGCTGGCCTGATGGTGCCGAAGTTCTAGCTGCTCGCCAGATCCCAACGGTCTAATGAATTCCTTAATTCATTAATTATCTGCCCCTTCCGGCTTCCACACCAGTTCTGCTCCAGCTTCACATCTGCTCCTCCTGGATTCTCCCTCTCCACTCCAAATAGGGGGATTTTTCACCCTCTGCCCTCCCTCCTAAGTGCTGCAGGAGGGCAGTGGGAGGAGCAGAGACGCTGTCCTGTTGCTCAGTGGAAGGGAAGGGAGACTCCTTCAGCTGCCGGGATCTTTCACCTTCCTCATCCCCCATGCAGCTGGCTCCTGAGGGGAGGGCCTTTTTCCTGCAGCAATCCTGACTGGGTGCTTTTTCCTGGAAGATAAGGAAGGGAGAGCTTGTGGGCAGAGTGCTGGCTGGAAAGCAGCTTGGAACCATCTCCTATTGATTTGTTCAAAATCTCTCCCTGCACTTTTCATGAATGGTAGCAGGTAGACACTGAGAGGGGGTTTTCCCCCATTTGCAAGAGGGCTGAAGCATCATGACCAGACTGACTCCAGCCCGGGCCACAATGGCTCATTTGAAGACCACATCATGGAACTCCACCTCCAGCTTTGCACATAGTCTGTGATTTTTGTGGGTGTGTTGAGGGGTTCTCCGATTATTTCAGTTATCTGTTCCATCAAGGAACTCGACTGCTTCTCATATTTATCTTAAATTAAGGTTGGCTGTTACATTCACCTTCTTCAAACTGGTTTCACCTACCCAAGTGACTTCCCCAGGAGCATACAGAAAGTCTGTTTGGGAAGCGACTTGTCCAGGACCATACAGAAAGTCTGTTTGGGAGCAGGGAATTGAATTGAACTCCACAGCTCTTAAAAGAAATGCCTTCTCCACAGGAATATTGCTTCATTTCTAACCTCAGCCTTCAGTAATTCTGCAGATCTGTCCATCCCCAACTGAAACAAGCTGTGAAACACACTGCACAGATTAGACAATCTGCTTTCTTAGCCTGGCTCAGTATACTTAACATGAGATCTTTGGAGTGAACCCCTAATATCTGAGGATTAATCAGTAAATAAAAGAGATGCCTAAATAAGCTAAAGACTATCAGAGGCTGCTGAAGTCAAAGAGTCCTGGGAGAACTGCATGTGACTAGAACAAAGCAGGGAATGAAGGACTGGCCGAGGCTGGCGCTGGAAGAATGAAAATCAAACATAATGAATTGTTACAGCTCACGGGTGTGAGAAAACAAACTCTGGAACAGCCCAAGTTGTCAAACTGTGCTAGGGTTACAAACTCCCTTGCCCCCCCCAAATCACCTTTCCTGTGCCTGCTGGGCTGGCCTGATTAGGTGAATGAACTCAGACTCACTGCAGGCTAATCACTCTTGCTCACTGTAACCTTGCAAAAGCTAATCAGCATCCAGAAATGACAGGTCCCTCCAGGGGGCGATTTCTGTAGAAAAATGGCTCCATGACGGAGTTTAAATCCTGGGAAAAAAATACTCCGGCATTCACCAGTAACCGTTCTGAACACTGATCAGCACTGTGAGACTATTAATAATAAAAAATCCTACTAACCAGGAATACATCAAACTGCTTTTCAAACACAGCCATGGTCCCAAACTCCGGTATAAAGATGTCTAGGGTGGGATCAGGGGCAGTTTCCATTTGCACAGCATCACTGAAGAAGTCTAGGGCAACCGTCAAGAGTTCCATATTAAATTAAAAGGCCATGGCAAACGCCAGATAGATTAATTGTGATCTTCCAAATTGGGATCCATCTGTCATGCTAGGCCTGAAAAGGCCAAGCCATCTTTGTAAAATACATGACCTAAGTCTTACCTTTGAAGACATATTTTATGGAAATGCAATGTATGAGTAGGCTAGGGCTTTGATATGCATTTGTATCCTTAGTGGTTTCTCGATGATATTTACAGGTATCCTGTTAGAGGTTAGCAAGGTGACTGAAGTGCTTCCCTATCTGCTACCATTGTTCTGTTGGAAGGGGTCAAGAGGGAACTTTAACATCTAAAGGGACCTTTGATGTACCAATGTAAACTGTCTGCTAATGGCGCTAATGCAGTTAATGACCTGGGGTGCCCAGGAGGTGAAGGTTTTCCTTCAAAGGACAATATGTATTGCTATGCTCCACTTAAGAAAGTTACCTGGTGGGAACTGTCATCAAAGCCCACGTTAAGAATTGACCTGCAAATGCCCACCTTGCTAGCTGCAACTATAAAAGGACATTGGGAACCGAATGCCTTGGTCTCACATCTGTCCAAGCTTCAGGGAAAGTTTGGGCCGCAGGATTGAGATCCCAGCCCACACTGGCCTGGAAACTGCCCGGCTAATTCTCATGGGGGAGAATTAGAACAAACTCTACACTTGGATTATTTGGTCTCTATTCCTATAAACTGGATTACTGACAACTGAAGCTGTGAAACAAGGACTTATCTTCTTTGGACTCTAAATCATTTGTATGTATGTGATTCACTTTGACCCTATAACATCTCTCATTTTGTTTCTTTTCTTTTTATATTAAACCTTTAGTTGTAGTTACTAAAGGATTGGCTGGCAGCGTGTTATTTTGGGTAAGATTCAAGCCTATATCATTCGGTGTAATGTGGCTGACCCCTTGGGGTCAGAAGAACCTATTTCTTTAACAGACCTAGTGGCTGGCCTGGGGACCGGTGACAGGAATGCAGTAAAGGGAGCTGGCTATACTATATGGCGGCTTCTTGATACCCATTGTGGGGGATCAGAAGCATTGTTTGTGACAGGTTGGGGGAGTTTATCTCCAGGTAACCCACCAGTGCTTGGAGAATCTGCTCTTCTTTTTACAGCTTGCCCTGATCTTTGCATGTTCAGGTGGTTATCCCAGGAGGCCCGGGTCACACCATCCATGACACTGGGGTTACGACTTGGCTCTGGGGAGAAAGTGTCGTGGGAGTTTTAATGCTGTCAATTCAACCATTCAAAAATCATGAATGAGACTCCAAGGAAATAAGGATAGATAGAAAGAGGGTTCTTTTTATTTGCTGTCTCCTTTCTGCTTCTTTTGGGCTGCTCAGGATACATTTTCAAGCTGTTTTCCACAGCCAGGAGAGCTAGAATTTTACTTTTCTTTTCAGGAAAGCCAAGAGACTCACGTGACCACATGACTCCAAGTGCTAGGACTTTAACACCAAATATCACGAGACTTGTGATGAATTTGCAAGTAGTTTGATGAGCACAAGTGGCCAGAGCTCAGTTTTGCATCTTGTTGGAAAGATGGTGCCTCCTACCACAAAACACCCCAAAGGCTATGCCAATATAGTTTGCTGTTTCACATGTGTTACCTATATCTTTCTCCTCCCCTTCTGCCCTGGTGGCTGGCCCACAGGGCTACAGATCTTGTGGAAACCCATCATTGATGCCAGGATATTAGGGCATGGAGAAAAATGCAACCCAGTGAATCACACAGCCACTTCTTGCAGTGCCTGGGTTTTAAGTGTCCCATCCAAGGCATGGTGTCATGTGAGGTTAGAGAAAGACCCCCAGAGCCAGCTGAGCACAGCAGCAGGAGGCCAGATCAATGTGCTCATTGTAGCCCTTTGGGGGTATGTGCTAGGATTAATTTTAGGGTCTCTATTTGGAGGGTGATTGCATGGTAACTTGAAAGCTAATAACAAGTAATTGCAAAGCACTGGAGACACAAAACCTATATTCCTATCAATCTGACTTCATTCTAATGTTTTTGCAGGCCCCAGCTATCTGCAGAAAGAAGCAATGTATTTTCAGTAGGCTCAGCTGGGCTGCCTTCAGTGTCTTGCGGACCCACCTTTTAGTCCTGTGCCCAGCAATGAAGTAGACATTGCCTCCCATACAATCACTGAGTCAGCTCAGGCACTTGAAGTTAAGTGCAACCCAGTAAGGCAGCGGGAGCTGTTTGCTTTCCGAGAATTGTTCTGCTTTTTTCAGGCATATCTCTCGTCATTGGGATCAAGATTCCTTTTGTAAATCTCGTGGCTAATTGCTTGGTGAATTAGGTACTAAGGGGTGTGCCTACACTCAGGGCCGGATTATCACAGGGGCTGAGGCTTTGGGTACCAGCTGAAAGCAGGTCCCCGGGCTCCAGCCCCTAAAACCCCTGCTATAATCCAACGCCTCCACCCCGTTCAATGCCAGCAGGGCAGGAAGGCTGTGTGGGGCTGGGCAAGTGGGGCCCCAGAACCAGAGTCCAGGCTTTGTGTTCCTGCCTCACCCCTGGGCTGGCTGGGTCACCTCCAGGAGTGGCATGGGGTGGGTCAGCGCCTATGAGCTCCACCCAGGGGGCAGGGTGGGGGTAAAGTGGCACAGCCTCTGTTCCCGCACAGCTTTCCAGCCCCCATGGCCCTGGGGTGCGGGGTTTGCATCAGGGGGTGCTGGATGGTGTGCCAGCTGCCCCCCCAGGCAGTCTGGGCAGAGTGGGGCCCAGGTGGGCACTCCCTCTGGCCTCATGGCCCCCACCAGTGATGACAGGGTGGCAGTCCAGGTTGGGGGGCAGCCCATGGCCCCTGAACCAGTTAATCTCACCCTGCCTACACTATGCGGTAAACCCAAGTTTATAGTTGCTGAACCCAGGTCTCAAAACCATGCTAATCTCATCATCTTCCTCCATATGCTCTTTCCCAGTGTCTGAAACTTTACAACTGCTTTGATTTACTGTAACTGTGTGACCTGATCTCATGACTTATACTCCTCTGGATTTATTTCCTCCCGTTTTGTAAGTTCCCCCATTTCAGAGCATCTGATGAAGCGGGATTTTTCTCCCATAAAAGTTCATGCAATAAATCAACTTGTTACTCTTTAAGTGCCACAGGACTTGCTTGTTTTAAGCATGCTAATATGTCAGTATGGCTGTCTTGGGTCGGCAGTTTGACCTGCATTCACACTGCAAAATAACAGGGCTTGGACCCCAGTCACAGTGGCTACATCTACACTGGGAATTTAGTTCGAATTAAGGAGCATTGAATCAAAATAAATTAGTGCACATCTGCACATCCACACTGGCTTTCATCAGTTTGAACTAAGGAAAGCCTACTTTGAAATAGTAAAACTTGCCTTTAATTCAAACCAATGGTTAGTTTGAATTTATTAGTTTGAACTAACCCAGTGGAGATGCATTAGTTTGAACTAACTGTTAGTTCAATTTAAATGCGGTTCGACCGTCTTCCTCCCAAGATGCATGGCACCAAGGATGAAGTCCCTTCCTCTTTTTATGGGATTGGGTGGGGGGACGGCCCTTCTTGGATGCCATGTTGCCACACTTCCTCTGGTGCCCCTCTCCTAAGTTGAACTAGCAAGTCCTGTGCATGGACATGCTAGTTTGATTTAGATTTCTAGTGTGCACATGCAAGTTTGACCTAAGTTAACTTGAATTAATGAAAATTAGTTCACACTAATTAATTCAAACTCACTTAGGTCAAACTAGCATTCTTAAGTGTAGACATAGCCAGGGGGATTCAGGCTTGGAGCCACCCCAGCGGGGCTCTGGGACCCGGATTCTGAGCGCCTGCTGACGTGGGTCAGATTGATTTGTGGGTGGGCAGAACGGAGGCTTGCACTAAAACCTGAGTCAGAGCCTGTCCGTACCTTGAAGGCTTTAAATTATGGTTTGGGGACTTCGCTTACTCAGTCATAAGTTAGGTGTCTATTGCAGGAGGTTCTGTGGCCTGTGTTGTGCAGAAGTTCAGACAAAATGATTGCATTGGTTCCTTTCGACCTTAAAATCTATGACTCTATGTCTGTCTGTCTGACGCACTCTCCTGCTCTGTACATTTGCCAGCAGATGGCAGTAGCAGCTCATTAAGTCCCTCTGCAACAAATGCAAAAAGGACAAGCCTGGTTCATTTCCACATCTGCTTGTCTTGCATTGCAACATGAATGCTGACCTGCATCAGGCCTCTTGCAAAGTTGAGTGGGAAGGAAACGGTCCTATACAGGGATGTCCCGGCTTTGGCACATGGTTTCATGGGTGGGGTCTGTGTGGGAGGATCCGGAGGATTGGCTGGGCTGCAGGAGTACATGGAGTTTGCCTTGTGGATGGTGCTCTTTTCTCCATGCTCTCCCTTGCGCCTAGCTGCAGCCTGGGAGAGCACTCTGGGAGGGGAGTTCAGTGAGGCAGTCCTTGCAGCAATTTATTTCTGGATGGTCACGCTCCAAAGTCAGGTGGTTGCCCCTAAAATCATGAGACAGTTTTAATAAAAGATCATGTTGGGCGGCTGGGTCTTTGGCCCATTGAATCCACCCCCCATGCAGTGCAGGACCTAAGTATTTTGGTGCCTGGGGCTCACCCAGAGCAAGCAGCAGGGAACGTGCCCTCAATAGAGCCGTGAAATGGAGCTGCTCGATATGATGTCCAGGGTGTCACACTAGTGACAGCTCTCGTATCATGTACACGCAGAGTGTGGCAATTTGCGTCATCCACTCTCCAAATGTATTGAGTAAGGGGATTCTGGCCCCTGCGCTGGGAACTCACATCTCCCTGGCTACTTGATGGCCCCAAGCGTCCAGTTGTTCCCCAAATCCCAACATGTGACTTAATTCATTTTGTGTATCTCCACTCTCCCAGGTCTAGGGCTACCAGCTACCAAAGGCTGGAAAGGAGGACAGGGAAGTAAGAAAAGGAGGACACTGGAGAACACATGGAGAAAATGTAGTATTAATATAATATTCTTCTGTTTTTAGGGGGCCCTGAAACGCTTTCCCCTGGAAATAACGTATTCCGTGGCATTCCAGCATCCTTTAACCCCTACAAGTAAAAAGCCAGACAAAATCAGGTCTTTTTAAATGGCTGCCAGATGGAGAAGGTCCTACTTTTGCCTGACATCTGGTAACCCTACCCAGGTAATTACACTCTGCAATAGTACTGCCCCACTCTCACCTCTGCTCCACCCACAGCCCCAAAATTATTCATCCTCTAACTCCCAGGCCTGGGGGGCAGCAGATGCCCCAGGGTCCTTTTTTCCCTCTTTCTACGCAGGGGTGTGACTGGGGCTCAAGTGGAAGAGTTCTGCCTCAACCTCCCACTCCCCAGCCGTGGGATTGCAGGGAGAGAGAAGCAGAGAACAAACTGATCTGGAGCTGCTGGTTTCTTTCTTTTTCCTTGTCCCACCCTGTTCCCTGCCCTGAAAGTCCTCTGGCTCCTAAGGGTTAGGGGCATGAACTCTGCCCACCTCCTGTGGCAGCCCTGAGCTGTTCTTCCCCATGCAAAAGAGGATGGCAGCTCATAAGCAGTAGTTTACCTCCCAACCCCATCCAAAATTCAGAAGAGCACAGGAAGATCCATCCCACAAAAGCTACTTTTAGCGGCCAGGACGTTCTGCACTCAACACCCATGACCCCACTAGGCCCATCTCTTGTGGTCCTCAGGCCTTACTCCCTCCCTCCACTCATTTTCTCACTCTTCCAGATCCTCCCTACCCATTTGCAGTCCCGACCTTGCCTCTTTGCCTCCTGATGCCTCTGTGGTGCTTATAGCACCAGTTTGGATGTCTAGGAGGAAGAAGCAATGTAAATCCTGGCAGGTGCATGATACTAACAGAATCATTTGCAGTAAGGACAGCTACACACTTGAAAAGCTGTGCGTGCGTGTGTGTGTGTGTGTGTGTGTGAGAGAGAGAGACCGAGCTAGCAACAAATTTAATCCATACACTGTAGGAACTGTTCCTCCAGGAGGCCACAATACTTCAGTGGGAGCAGTCTGTGTTGCCTTCTGAGTACAGGGCAGTGCTCTGTCCTGGATCTCTTTATTAAAGCTTTTGTCAGAACTAAACAAATGCATGCCTGGCTTGCAATTGTCCTTTACAAGAGGGTCTGCCAAGAGCTATGACTATACTCTGCTCACCAGAGCTTGTGTCCCTCTGATCTCATCCACAGAGTTTCAGCCTTAAAGGGTCAGGATGCTGGAGGATAGAGCCGTGGACTTCCATTTGCTTGTCAGTCGCCAACTAACATAAACCTTTTGAGTGCTGCACATCGTATCAGCCCAGGTGCTCCATGTGTGCAGTCTATAGCAGGGCTGGCTCCAGCAGTTCATCGGTGAGACCCAGCTCACAGTAGCTTGCCCATATCTGCAGCAATCAGCTCAGCTTCAGAGGATTCCTTGACTCCCCTAGTAATGCTTTGGAGTGGTGGCTGCTAATGACATTGCAGAAGGTGCGGGTGATAATACAAATGTGGAAGATGAGTGAATAATGGGAGCATAGTGGACCTTCCTTGGAGAAGTGACATGGCCCCAAACAGCTGACGTAAACAAGAGGTGAGATGCAAGACACTATGTCGGATTCTGTATATCCATTATTGATGTACGTAGGGCCACATGAATTCTTCAGTGCCCCACCTGTGCCAGCTGGGCGCAAGGATCTTAGGGACACATCTTTGGTTGAACCACAGTAAATCAGCAAAAAAGGGCATGGCCCCTGTGAGCCTCATTTTGTGTCAGTGGCATAAAAGACATTAGATGAAAAGGTACACTTAGGACCCTAACGGAAGTGCTCTAAAAAATGTCAGTGTCCTAAAGCCATCTTTTGGCAACCAGCATAATTTCAGTAGCCTGAGATCTGGACCCATACCCAGTCTGCCCAGGCTGGGGGAGCTCACTCTTTGCATTTTGTTTTTGCATCCTTCTCCTGGGCTGGGCTGTGAATTCTTCAGCCATAGCTAAGGTTCTGGGGATCCGTCTACTTTACACTGTTCGTTTCTGCTTGTGCTTAACTCGGTTTGGGTAAGAAAAACAAATCGCTTGTTCTCATTCCCTAGCTTCAGGGTCAGAGTGGGGAAAAAGGATGGAGTGGTACCCTAATCAGTCTCTGTCCACAGTCGCAACATGTATCCCTGAACCTAGAACACTTATTAAAGCCCTTGGTGAAAGAGTCAACAAATGCTGACTTTTCAGCTGTCATCATTCAGGCTTCAGAGTTAGTACGGCATTGAGATGAATTGGGCAGTTCACACTTTTTCTTCCACTGCTGTTGTCAATTGTCAGACACAATGAGAGTCCCATGGCACCTTAAAGACTATCAAATGTCTTCAGCCATAAGCTTTTGTGGGCTCTGACCCACTTTGGCAGATGCATTTGCCTGAAGCATGAAAGCTCATGCCCGAAAAAATCAGTCTTCAAGGTGCCATAGGACTCTTGTTGTTTTTGCTGTGCACAGACTAACATGGCTACCCCTCTGGAACCTGCCAATTGTCTGTTTATCTTGGGTTATCCTATAGAGCCTGCCTCTGTAATTTGTGTTATTAAATTAAACTATAAGGGTCTCAGCCAAGACCAGAGTCTTTTAGTGTGCAAGACACTATACAGACAAATTCCAAAGCGGTAGCCGTGTTAGTCTAGTTCAGCAAAACAAACAAGGAGTCTGGTGGCACTTAAAGACTAACAAGTTTATTTATTGCAGGAGCTTTCATGGGAGAAAATCCCTCTTTGTCAGACGTTTTGAAGCATCTGATGAAGTGGAATTTTCTCCTATGAAAGCTCCTGCGATAAATAAACTTGTTAGTCTTTAAGTCCTTGTCTGTGCAGACACACAGATAGTCTCTGCACCATAGATTTTGCAATTTACATAATGATACATACATAGGAAGGATTTTTATTATTCTCATTTTACAGCCAGGCAACAGAGGCCCAGCAAGACAAAGTACCTTGCCCAAGGCAATTTGCAGCATCTGTATCAACACTAAACCCAGATTTACTGAGTCCCAGATTAGTGCTTTACCCACAAGACTATCCTGCATGTATTAGCTCTTTGCAGGCTCAGGCAGATTGCACAACAATGCTTAACAATCAGAAAGTTTTCCTGCCATAGAGAAGAGCTACAAACTTATTTTTTCAAAAAATACAAATCCTTCAGGCCTTCAGAAATTGATGGGATCCAGAGGCGTAATTAGACAACATACCAGCCACTACCAGTTTAATCTAACACCCTTTTTTGCATTACCAGTGATGGCCAGCCAGCCAGGTTTCCATGGGCTTTCATCTCTCACTCTTATCTGAATGCTGCCTTAGATTTGCCTCTTATAGTTGCTAGTGCTTTGATCTCTTGAGGATCTGTAATCTGCAGTCGAGGCCCTGGTAGCTTTCCATTGTGGAGTTTTGCAAGGTTTTGCTGCCTTAGCTTTTAAAGAAAATCAAAACTCTCTAGCTAATTGTCTGCTTGGCCTTCTGATCTTTCTGATGAGCTAATTCTCTACGTGCAGCAACCGATCACTTTAAGTTGGATCCCATTGAAATACATCATTCGCTTTGTCTCAGAAGTGGGGTCCTTTGGCACTCCCCACATGCAGACATCTAAACACTGAATGCAGCGTTGCATTTCCACAATACTTCCTACCCCCTTCCATCAGATCACAGGCCTGTTTACTTATAGGACGTTTTCCAGCCACTGTGCTGTGTGCTATGTGCAATCACACTGCATATGTCCACACTGCAACAGAGCTGGGGCCTTCCAGCAGGGTAGAGAGACCCTGGTTAAACGTAATAGTGGGTCAGATGGGCTCGCACAGGGGCAGCTGGCCTGTACCACAGTCTCCACACTCATTTTTAGCATGTGCCTGTCTAGCCAGGCTGGGAGCGGACACACCCAGCACGAACCCTGGTAAACAAGGCAGGCAAAGGTGGAACTAAAGTTGTGTGCAAGGCTGGGATTTTTTGGTCCATGGTTTCTAGCTGTTTTCTTTATTACACACCTTCCATTAAAGCCAGGTTGTTATTTTGTATTTCATAATGATAGCCACACCTGTCTCATAACTGCATGGTGAGGAAAAAGTCAAATGGCTGCAGCTTGCTGAAGTGAAAACCAAATTCTCCTGAGCCATTCTGAAAGCTGTATTACGTACATCTCTGGAGCTATATTCTCAGTTATTGTAGCACTTGTCCCTTCTATCACTGTGTCATGAAGACCAAGTTTAGGGAGACCCTGATGGTGACAATATGCAGCACAGGTGACCTGGAAAGGCAGGTTCCAGAGGAGTAGCCATGTTAGACTATTTCAGCAAAACAAGCAAGGAGACACTAAAGACTAAGAAATGTATTTAATGCATGAGCTTTTGTCACTACATAAATGCACTTCATCAGACACATTTCATTGCCACTTGCTGAAACTAGAGTTATTCTATGGGTTCATTGCAATATGCTGAGGCAGTCCCAATGTATGGAAAGTACAGGGAAGAATATCACCATTAATTTCTGCTTCCGGTTTTCAGTGCCGCAGACCAGTTTTGAATCAATCATTTCATGTCAGTCAGTTAATTCATCTCAGTCACTGTGGCATGGACAGAAAGCTCCATCTCCTCTCTCCTTTCCTTCTGGCCTTTCATGCTGGCTTGGTTTGCATCAAACCAAATTTCTGCTTAACTGCTGCATTGTGGGGCAACAACTGTTCCCTGATGCAATGAGATCTGCATCTTGAGCAGCCTTTGGCAAGTGAAAAGGCGGCTACTGCGTCTCTTCATACTGATTCCTTTTGAAAATAAGGTGCATAGCATCAGGTCTGTATTTATTTTCCTCTCATAGGAGGGCAGCCTGATTTTAATGGAGAGATCTGCTATAAGGAGTCATGTTTGTGCAGCTGTCATCAGAAATTCACATGGCTTGTGTGGGGGGGTATATTTGCTCAAGCCCCACCTCTGGTATCCAACAGGGCAGGTTTGCAGTTCACACAAGAGCTTTATTTTACAGGGCTCTTTTCTCCATCTGTCATGGCAAGAAGTGGCTTTGCTCAGTGTCAAAATGTGTTTATAAAAGAGCTGTACTGCAGGATTGAATTGCACCAATTTTATATAGTTCTACAGTATGTAGTGCTTTGAATGGACACTGCCAGTGTCTCCACTTTCCTATTGGAAGAGCCTTCTGAGGAAATTGCCTTGCTTTTCTTGTCTTCCTTATTCCTCTTCTTACAGTGACTTTTTGAAGAGCTCACTGGAGAGAAAATGGCTCACAGAACAGGTAAGAAGACGTAGAGGCCTTCACTCATCGCTGGAATGATATAGTTATTTGGAACATATAATCCTGCCACTATATGTTCCTGTATGCTGTATAGAGGTGCACTCCTGGTAAGCAAAGGAGACAAAGCTGGAACTCAATCTCTGCGGTAGCCTGTTAGTTTCTCTGTTAATACCTTTGATGGCTTTAATGATGGAGTTGCCCATGAGATGACTGAACTTTCTTCTCTTACCCCTCAAGAGGGTACTTAGAAGTCTATTTTGAAGCCCACTAGTGTGGCAGGACAGGCAAGCCTAGACCTCAGTCTCATTTACAGATCCAGAGATGAACATCATTTCCTTGGCCCATAACTGACAAAACCAGATTTCCCCATATGCAAAAGTTCCCCACTTTGCTGGGACAGTTTTTGCTGGGAACAGAAAAGGAGGTGAAAGCAGGCTCTGGATCCTTGCTGCTGGGAAAGGCTTGAAGTGTATATTATTTGACCCCCAAAGGAAACAGGGGTTGTTGGAGCTCAGCGTATTCTGGCAAGCAGCCTTTCCCCTGTCTTAGCCCCTGTACACTGCAAGCTATGGGGAATGGGCGCAGTGGGGAACTGGCTCATACCCAGTGAGGATTCCCGTGTGCAGAGGGGGGAGCCCCGGCCCAGAAGATGCATCAATCAGTATTTCGTCCCATTGTAAGAATTTGGCCTGAGCTCTCAAGGCATCAATTCAAACTCAACTTGAATTTGTCCTTTCGGCAACTTGCAAAAACATCAGCTCCTGGCCTTCTCCCGGCTCTTCGTCCGTGCCAGGCCGGCAGGAGTTTAATCGAAACCAGGCCCCGTCAGTTGCTGGGGGAAGGCCTGTCTGTGATGGGTACTTAGAGAAATGGGCTTTTCTGAAGCAGCCTGCCGAGCACCATGGCTGGGTTTATTACCTGCTGAAAAAGCCAGACAAGCATCAGGTGCTATGTGAAGTGCAGCTGTCATGGGAGAAGCAGCTTGGATAGCTCTGGGGGGTAGAGAGGCCTGGGGGAGGAATGCAGGATATTAATGTGAACTCTCAAAAGCTCAGGTCCAACTCATCTGTTACAGTCTGTCTCGTAACGCTTCCTTGCTGGCTTCTTTTTCGCAGCTTTGCATTAGACGCTGGATTTCCATCACCTGCAGGGGCTGCCCACTCAGCCATTTTTCAGTGTCAGCCTTAATGCTTTCTCTCTCCTCCACACAGTTTTCTGCAGCCAGACTACAGCTGAGCAGGTGGAAATAGGATTGAGGGAAGGGTGAAGATGGGAAGCAGGACTTCATAAGATCAAATCACACAATGGAGCCTGCTAGTTTGGGATGGAGGGACGCAATTGCCAACACAAGGATTTTAGCTACAGTGATTAATGTGGAAGAGACATTTTTCCAGCACAGAGTTTGTGTTTGATCGGTGAGGGCGGCTTGAGGTCATAAGAAGGAACAGGTTGCAACTGACAGCTCCAATATACTGAAGTTTTGAGAGTGCAATCCAGGAATTCGGGCCTTGGGAAGTGAGTTAAGGGCTGCCTACACTGCACTCTTGGGGTACCCTCTTTCCTCACCGTGGATTATGCGGGTGACAGAGCAGAAGCTGGCAAGTGCTGTCCATGATGGACCTGTGCTGGGGACAGAAATGGCCAGTTTACAGCACCTGATACATCCTCAGGCCAGACTTTGATCTCAGGCATGTGACTACAGCCCCCATTTACATGTGTGTGACTAGCCAAGAGAAGAAATTCAGCCAGAATCCTCAAGGATCCTATGCCAAGGTAGAAGGGACACAGCTTGGCCCCAGCCACAGTGGGATTTTTATACAGTTTAGGTACCGTGGTTCCCAGATCAACACAGAGTCTGAATTGAGCCCCACTCTCCAATAGCCACATATCCCCCTTTGATTCAACTCTGAATGTGAAAACCTCTTCCAATATGACCACTGCCCTAGAGTCCAAAACTAGAGAGAAGTTTAAACCCAACTCTTGGATCTGATCCAGAACATTGGCATGTATGGATCCAGGCCTCAACTTCACTGGCCAGTTTGAAATCCAAGACTGAAACTCTTCCAAATTTTGGCCAGGTGAGAGAGGAAGTCTCTCTAATTTTCATGTCATTTCTAAAAATGAAAAATCCCAACAACGTGAATGAAAATGCCATGGCAAGAATAAAAGCCATTTAAGAGAATTCCACACTTGCCTAAGATTATTAGAATGGGAAGCTGATCACTGCATAATTAACCTATTACCCTGGCCAATCAAAGCTTTTCTCTGAAAAGCTTGTGTAATTTTCAAGTGGTCAATGCTGCCGTGGCGTATAATTGTTTTGTGGGCATTTTACACACACTTTCATCATTCCTGGTAAATTGCCTAGATTATTCCAATATGCCCCAGAGCGCAATTTGGGATTAAAGTCCAGCTGAGGCATTTTCAACACTGAGCAAAGAAATACAGCTTCCTTAACTCTCCTGTAGTGAGCAGAGCCACACACGCTCAGCTCCAATGCAAAAACTCCAGCCGCGCTGACTTCTTGGAACAAGTTGCTGGTTTTAGCAGTGTTCCACTCTTACCTTCAGGGCTGCTAGTTTTTCTCCTTGATAGATTTTCTTTTGCGTTGTTGCTCCTGGTTTATTTTTTATTTTTATTTTTCCCATTAAGAAGTCCTTCCTTAATTTGTCATTGACATTTGCAGGGAAGGAAGGCTGCTAAAAGGAATGAATCTGCCTAGGAAGCATTGTGGTTGAGATTCATGTTAGTGTCAGCCAGGGGCAGTTTTAAAACAAGTCCAACCCGCCCACCCCCATGCATAATGTAAAAGCATGGCCATTCGGTTCATTGCTCAGCAACACTGGGATGACACCTTTAGCTGGTGGGAAAGAAAACATTTAAAATTCTGCAAATCTCTGCAGCAATTCAAGGACAGTATTAGTGCAATGAAAGAACACAGCTGATCTGATGCTGCAGCGGAAATCTTGCTTCTTTCTCTCCAGTGATTTGAGGCCAAATCATAGCCTCACTAAAGCCAATGAGAATATGAGCATTTGCTGCAGCAGAGCCAGGGCTTTACCCCAAGGCCTCTATTTCATCTCCAAGCTTAGCCACAAAATGCCTTTTTATTTGTTTCATTATTATTGTTGTCACTCTATTAATTAAATTATTTGTAGTACGGCGTGCTTGAAGCAGAGCGCTATTTCCTTGGCCCCTTTTGATCAGGGCTTCATGGTCATGCTGATGATGACTTGGGAATGTAAGTGACCATGTTCGCCTCTGACATGAGTTTTTTGGAACCACATCCGTTATTCATTTAGCTCAATATTCACTTGCTGTCTGCTGTGAATGGAGGTGTCTTGGCTAGATCCCCATTGAAGCCAAACAGAATTCAGTATTATTGGATTTAACCTTATGAAATCAATCAAGAGCTTAATTAAATGGTTGCCTCTAATGTCTGAGTTGCTGACCATCAGATTAAGTCACTACTTGTGACACATTTATTCTTTTATATGGCGTTAGATATGATAGTGATGAGACCTGTCAAAAGCTCTTAGAAAGCTAAATGAGCTTAGAGTCACAGGTCAGCTGCAGTCTTACATATTTATATCTAAGAAGGTGGTTGAAATTTTGTCTAAGTCTGATGAAAATGTTTTCTCATTGGAAGCACATATCATGGGAATTTGTGCTCAATTGTGGGAGGGTTTTTTTTTTTAATCAAGCTGGAATCTTTCCTTCCCAAAATAGGTAATGTTTTACAAAAAAAAGTTTTTGAAAGCTGAATATGGTGCAGTTTGGTTTTTTTGGTGGAAAAAGGAAAACTGAAATGTTTTCTTGGGAAACTTCGACTAAAATAAACAAGGAGTCTTATGGCACTTCTAAAGACTAACAAATCTATTGATCACATGAGCTTTTGTGGGAGAGAATCCCACTTTGTCAGATGCTTGAAGATGGAGAACTATAGGAATAATAGAATGAAATAGAAGAATGGGAGGAAAAATAAATGCAGGGAAGTGTAAGTCATAGGATCAAGTCAGACTGTTTCAGCAAAGCAAAGTGGGTGTTTAGATTCAAAGAGTGTGGAGCAACATACTAGGAAGAATGGCAAAAATCATTTTTTGTAATAAGAAAGTCAACTAATGTCTCTGTTCAAGGCCAAGGCAATATTATATGAACTTTGCATATGAATTCTAACTCTGTAGTTATGCTTTGAAGCTTTGATTTGCAACTCACCTGTTTAAGAACAGCAATTAATATATCATCCACTGAATGAGCAGAGAGATTGAAATATTCTCCTATTGATTTTTGAATGTCATTATTTCTGATGTCAGATTTGTGTCCATTTATTCTTTTGCTCAGAGACAGTCCAGTTTGGCCAATCTATATGTCAGAAGGGCATTGGTGGCACATGATGGCATATATCACGTGGGTAGAGAAGCATGTGAATGAGCCCTTGATGTAGTAGGCAGTTTGATTAGGTCTTATGATGGTACATTTGTACAGATAGATGGGCAAAGTTGCAATGGGATTTGTTTTGAAAAAAAAAAGAAAGAATTTTTTAAACTTTTCTCAGGAAAAATTATTGGCTGGCTCTAGTCAACACAACACATCATTGTACAGCCTGCAGTTGCTCGTTCCTAATTCTGAATGTGCTCAGAGGCTGTTTCTTCCACTCCATTTGGTTGATATGCAAGTCCAGAGTCCATATTATAATTCTAACACTTTGCCCATGTACACAGTCTCAAAAATTCCTTATCAGACTGTGTACCCCATGGGCACACACCGGCACAGCCCCCATTCACTCATGGGCCTGAGCTTATTCTGCTCACAATCTGGCACACAACCTGAAAGACATTCAGTGGCCTGTACGAAATGTTGCTGAAATATGCTGCTGTTTCTCAGTACTACACTTCCGAGCGTACACCTCATGGTGTGCACAGGCCACAGAAATACCATATCACACCCAGCATAAGTCGGAAAGTATTCGTTAACATTGCTAGTGCGCTAGCTTGACCTCATTGTACTAGGTGCTGTACAGCTATAGAATACGTAGTAGCTTCAAACAGGTTATGGTCTGAAAGCCCAGAAGAAAGGAGTGGATCACAACCACAAATGGGGTGGGGTGGAATGCAAATAATTAAACATACAAATAAATATAACACGATGTGCAAATTCTTAGCTGGTAACAGTAGCAGTCACAGTTCTTCACGTGCCTAATGATATTTCTGAACATTATTAATCAACATTAACAATAACATTAACATTAATAATTATTTAACAGTAATTAATTGACATTAATTAGTAATTATTTGGGTCTTATAAAGTGCTTTTCATCAGTTGATCTCAAAGCACTTTACAATCTTTAATGTATTTTTATTCTTGAAAAACCACTATGAGGAAGTGTGACGCTTATATCTCCATTTTATTGATGCAGAACTCAGACACACAGAGGCTAAATAATTCCCCATGTTCACACAAGAAGCCTCTCATCACTGGTGATTAAACTTAGGTCTTCCAAGTCCTAAACTAGTGAAGAAGTGAGTTTTAAGAAGGGATTTGAGGGACGGCAAGATGCTGACATAATTGATGTCAACTGAGAAATTTTCCCTACTTGTAAATGGTGACATGAGAGAAAATGCAAAAATGCTAGTTGGAGAAGCAGCCAATGGGGTGTGATTGAAGCTGAGTGAAGACAGAAGTTGAACCGCAAAAGACTTACATCTTCTTTGGGTATATAAAATTGAGTTGTTTGAGGCTGACTGTGTTTCAGGTCCAATCTTATACCATGGAAGGAATTCTATAAATATCATCTATAATTGTTGCATAAAACAGGATTATTGTCTTTGCAGAGCTCAGTGAAATTGTTTTCTATCAGATGATTCACATTCTTGTTTCTCTCATTTGATAACTGTTAGTTTTTGAGCTGAAATTTAAGAAGCTGCAAAACAGTTTTAAAAAATGCTGTTTAAATTAAGTCGCCCAAGAGGCACACTGCATCCAAAGTCGTTTCCACCCTAATCAAGAACAGTAGTTGAGGAGGGAAAATAAATCTACATAGCTTCATAAGTTTATAAGTTATTTTGAACCCACATATGGTAAAAACACTGTCAAGCATATTTCATAATAAACGTGGCTAAATATGTGGGAATGTTGTCTACTTAGGATCAGATTGTCAGAATTGCTCAGTTCTCGTTTGGGCATTCAATAAGTGGTCAAAATATGGATGCTGAGCACCTGAAAATGTGGTCCTTATTGAAATCAGAATTCTTTTTAGATGTCTGTCAGGTTTCTCCAGTGTCTATTTGCAGCTCCAGAGCCAGTTTAAAATCACATTGTTGATCTGGGCCATGACAGATGCTTGGCGCATTTTTTTTTAGGTAAAGTGTAATGAATTTCATATCTTCTCATAACTTTTGTTCACCTGATGCACATGCTGTAAGACAGTAAAAGATCACATAATAGTAAGGGGCTGATAAATAGAAGAAAGAAGGTTTCTGATTTGCAGTCATTCCCATTATTTTTCTTATTCTTGGCATGAGTCGACTTACAGAATTTTTTCCCCATTGACCATAGTCTTGGGCAACATTTTTTTTTTCTGTCAAATTTACAAGACTGGCACATGGGAGCATTTTGGCTAAGTGGGAGTTGGCTAAGAGAGATTGCCTATTTTAAAATAAATTTTCTTAGAGAGTAGAAGTGTAGACCATAGTCATAAGAGGGTTAAAAAGTCTTTGTTTAATATAACGGAGCATAATAAACTAAGTGTTGCAACTCCACTTCCTTGCTGTGACATTCTTTTTCCATTTGCTTAGTTGCACCCAAAACACACACTGTTAATAAGCTGTTGAGAAAATAAAGTTCTAGTGACACAATCCAGAAACCAAGCGGGTGTATGGGGCGTTACATACACAGATCTTATTTGGACTGGCAAAAGGCACTAAAAATGGTACTGAAAAAATAGACCAGTTTTTCTTGCTGCAGAGGGTGATGGACAGATGAGAAGGAAGGCTGCTTATGAGATCTAGAATGGAAAAAGGATGAATAAAATGGATCCACTGAAAGAAATGGCGAAAGTTTAATGTGAATTAGGTAAGAAGTGAAGTAGGCAAAACAAAAATACACACATTATGGTCGGCAAGAAACAGGTAATGCAATGTCGATTGTCAACATCCTATGTTAAAAATATGTTGGAGCTAACTATGAAGAGTGAGAAGCTTAACTTGTGTTTGTGAATTATAGGAGAGAGAAAGGGGCAGACACACACCCAATGCATCTGAAGTCAATAGAAAGACTCCCACTGAATTTGATGACCGTGGACCACATCCAAAGAAGTTAGGGTCCTATATTGCCCTGCTTGGAATCGCTAAGAGTTTAGCTGTTGATGGGCTTTCTAGCCACTTTTCTGTTGTATTATCTGCTCCTTTACTTACTTCATAAACAGTCTGAAGATTATAATAATTGTACAGAGTTTGTGAAAGAAAAGAAAAAAAATGGCATGAAATTTAGTGGTTTCCTTTTTTTTTGTAATTTAATAATACATATTGCCTGACTTTGATATTACATATTTTACTGTCGCCAAATGGGCCTTTTCTCACACAAACTGCCTGAAATCAGTGCTGTTTGAATAAAAATTTTATTTTTGTACTAACAGAAGCATTTTGAAATTTTCACACTTTTTTCCCCTCAAAACTGGGGCTTTTTACTTAAATGGGAAAGATTCTGATAAAAGATTATTTTAGTTTTGACTGAAAAACTGTAACATGTCCATATTTATTTAAAACAAAACTGGGGCTGTTTGGAAAATAGGAAGTGTAAAGTAAAATTTTCAGGCTTCATGGATCTTAAATTTTTCCTAAACCTTTCTAGCTTTCTGCCTGGAATGTCACCTGCTTATCCACCAGTGTGATTTATGCCATCGTGTGCCAGAAATGCCCCCACACCTTATACATTGGACAAACAGGACAGTCTCTGTGCAAAAGAATAAATGGGCACAAAACTGACATCCGAAATCACAGCATTCAAAAACTAGTTGCTGAGCACTTCCATCTTCCTAATCACTATGTGGATGATTTGTTAACAACTGTGCTCAAGCAACTCCGTGGGATATCAAGACTTCAAAGAGAAACAGCTGAACAAGAACTGATCTCCAGATTCAGTTGTGTGAAAGCAGGATTAAATCGTGGCTATGGATTCTTTTCCCATTAAACTGATGATTTGACTTCACCTTCCTCTATGTGCTGTTCCTCAGTCTTTGAATCTTAACAACTGCTTTGGTTTGCTGTTACAGTGTGACCTGATCCCATGACTTACATTCCCCTGCATATATTTCCTTCCATTCTGTAAGTTCCCCCATCTTCAAATCATCTGATGAAGTGGGATTTTTTCCCACAAAAACTCATGTGATAAATAAATTTGTTAGTCTTTAAGTGCCACAGGACTCCTTGCTTGGTTTACTTTCAGCAGGGAACATCATGAATTACAAACCATGCTGTTTGAATTTCTTAGGTCGACTTTGAAATGAGAGACTCACCCAGCCCATCATTCAACAGCTGCAGGAATGTCTCAGTCCAACCAACCAACCACCCAACCAACCAAACAGGCAATTATAATTAATACCCAACTGTCCTATAGCATGTTTCATCAGTAAATCTCAAAGGGCTTTACTAAGGGGATCAGTGTCATAATCCTCTTTCTACAGATGGGGAACCTGAGGAACAGAGTGGACAATAATTTGCCCAAAGTCACCCAATAGTGTAGCTGGCAATACAACCCGAGTCACAGAAAAAAATCAGAATTTCCTCTTTCATGGTACTTCCCCTATGAGGACGATAGACTCATAGAAGATGAGGGTTGGAAGGGACCTCAGGTGGTCATCTAGTCCAACCCCCTGCTCAAAGCAGGACGAACCTCAACTAAATCTCCCCAGCCAGGGCTTTGTCAAGCCACACCTTATGGTTTTCAAAGCAGTTTCCAAGCAAAGAGCAGTGTTTGTGCCTCAAAATTTCAGTTCTTTGTTTCTCAGGCAAGTGGAAATCAAAGCATGGCAGAGATACTCTATAAGCACATAGACAAAACCAGATAAATAGGAGCGAGGTGTCCTTAGTCCTAATATGGCCCTTCCGAGGACTGAAGCTCCCACTGCATCTGTGTTAGGGTTACACCATTTACAGCCCAGGTCCAGGAACTAGCACACTGGGAGAAGAGTGGGCAAAGCAGTAGTTTCATCCCCTGCCACAAGCACATTTGGCCAGATGTGTGGAAAGCAGGTTGCACCCTTAAGTAATTTGTACTCCACTCCTGTCAGAGAAGCTAGGGCCCATGACAGGATCTGTGTCTTTCTGAGGGACATAGTTTTTGGGGTAACATGATGCTTCATACTACAGGCTTGCTGCAGGAAGCCCAAGCTAGCCTGTAAGCTGCTGGCTTGTCTTCCCAGCCCAAGAAGGATTAAATGATACACCTAGAAGATATGCAGGCTCTTTCCTCGGGACACCATGTATTGGTTGCTCTGATCGATTCCAGCAGGCCCAGAAATAAAACACATCAACCGACATCCAACAGCTTTCTCTGACCTAAGGGCTCCCTCACTAGAGCCTCTTGCTTCTGGCAGCAAGTACCCATTTCCCCAACAGTTCATGAGCCTAGGAGTCTCAACTTGCCATCATCCAGGGCCTGCCACAGAAGCCAGGCTGCTCAGTGCAGGTCTCTTGTACTCTTTTGCCCTTCATAAGGACCAAGTGTCCTGAAAATCACTTGACCCCTTCCTACCTAAATATGCTAACCCCTCTACCAAGCCTGAGCACCTGTTTTTAAAGGGGCGCCTCACCCCTCAGAACAGATCTGGCTCCAGGCTAGCTGGCTCCCACTGGGGCACACAGCCCTGATAACACAGTGCTACGTGAAAATCAATGCTAGCGAAGCACAGACCCACAACTAATCCTCACCAGAAGACTTTCAGTTTGAGCAATGCCCTGCCAGAGCTCTGGAGGCTTTTCCATCCACACACATTGCTTTGCTGCTAGGAAGCCCTGGACGTAGGCAGATAACCATATGGCCATTTTGGAAGCTGGTAAATTAAAGACCATAAACACAGTCAGCCGGAGGAGATGCTGGATGGAGCAGTTAGGGAGTTAGTCACTAATGGCTGCCAAACTATTGTGATTTTCACTCTCTTTTCAAAGTAATTCTGGATTAATCTGAACTTTCTTTTTCAGCAATGCTCAGTTAAAGAACAGCTCCTTGCTTGAGCGAATCCCACTCATGGTCTGCAGGTACCTCATTCATGCTGGGTTGGAATCGACCACAATGTGGGTGCAACAGGAGCCAGAGCCAGAGTAGGAAGTCAGGAATCAAAGCCAATGGTCGGAGCCAGAGACGAGAGGCCTGTAGGGAAGCAGGGGTGGAACGGACTGGGCAAGACAGGAGAGAGACTGGGAATAAGGATGGATCAGGGCTGAATCAAGGCTAGGCGTGGGACAGGCACAGATTAGATCACAGCTGTGGTCATGCATCGAGCGGCCAGAGATGACACAGTCTGTTAGACGCCAGAGCGGTCGATCAAATGGCCTAGCTGTGGCTCAGCTGTCTTCTTAGGCTGTCCAGAGACTGAGCAGTCCTCATTCCTAACACATCCTTCATGTCCTCAGGCACCCCAACCTGAAGCCATAAAGGGGCCTTGGAGCCGTCCTGTCCTACAAACCTCAGCCGGGAGGGTCAGGAACATGTCCAGATGCAGGACCGATGGGCGAAGACTCCTGCCTCAGGGGTATGCCTATGAAAAGTGGGATTCACATGGACAAAGACTTGAAAAGGTACCCTTTGTCCTTAGGCTTATTCCATTGATTGTAATCAGGCCATAAATTAACCTTTTTTTTATTATTAACAATATTTTTAAACAAATGTTGTATAATGTCAGTAATATTGGAAAAATGTCTCTGCACACTTATATATGAATACATTTAAAATGACTTCCTTCCAGACATCCCACTGAACAATGTTCTTGTTTGCTTGTTGAACCTGGAAGGTTCTCAAATCCTTCATGGACGGGTAATTCATGAGTTAAAACCAATAATGAAATACCATGTTACCAACCTGTAGAAACGTTAGACAAATAGAACGACCATATTTTCCAGTTACCTAATGCACACTTACAAATGTAAAAACCAAAAGAACGACATAGTTTTCATTGCTATTAACCAGACAATATTGCTCCAACTAAATATAGTAAGTGATGAAACCAATTTAAATATTGTCCAAGTATTTAACACTGTAAATATTAGACTTCACACTCCATAAATATGTGCTTTGATGATGCAGGATTGACAAAAGGAGTCTAGTTAATTACAGATTACATCATGGCTAGGACAGACTCATTCTTGGGGCAGCTGTGATGAATAAGAGGTAAAAAATAAATCTAAGAAAAAGAAAAATAGTTTCTGTTCAGTGTTCACGTTTCATCTTTGTTTTTGGGAAGGAGGGGAAAGGAAAATGAGCACAGGTAAAGAATGATCCTGAGCTAAACTATTCTGCCTTTTGGCCCTAACTCAGCAATGCCCTTAAGCACATGATTAACCTTAAGTGTGTGCTTTCCTCTGTTACACTTTATCTCCTGGGCTTGTTGTGAGGAATAATGGTATGGCGCTGCACAAGGTGGCATTGTTCAAAGGCTAGGAAATGAATGACCAAAGCCATTGGCATGGGTAAAACTGTTGATGGCTTCTGTACCTTTCTTACACTTATGAGAGAAGAGAGGCATGCCCAGGAGAGGGTCAATTTCCTGGCTTTAAGAGTCAAATTCTTGTCTCACACCAATCCTACCTTAGTGTAAGTCTACTGACTTTCCTGGAGTTACTACTAATTTATACCTGTATGCCCAAGAGGAACATCCAGCCCTAAATATCCATGAAAGAATGACAAAGGCACGATATAATGTTGCTCAGACCCAACACAGATGGACTCACAAAGTCTGGGAAAGCATTTGGAGCTGGGTTTTGACTCAGGCTCCTCTCCATGAATAACATACACAAACAAAGCGGGACAAATTCTTTCTTGTGGTCTTGGAGGCACAAAGGGGCTGAAAACTGCACAAACTTCTTTGGCTGAGACTTCCCTCCCAAAGGGAGGGCCAAACCTGGTGTAAAGGTGTTTTAAGCAGAGGCCTGCACTCAAAGTTGTCCAGGGTCACAAAAGCCCAGCTTGTTATGTACAGTTTTTAATGAGAGTCTGAAGAAATCAGAGCCAACTCGACAGGTACGAATTGGATTGTTTAGGCCAAAAGAACTCTCTTAATGAGTAAAGTCAGGGGTTGGCAGGGCAGCAAGCTGAAAGAGCTCCAAAATGAACCGAAACGTTTGCAGTTGAAGTCACCAAAAAATGTTTGGATAGGTTCTCGGTATTGGAGTGAGGTTGCTATCTTGTCTTGGGCATTCAAAGTAATGGGAGTGAGGGGCACATGGAGAAGAAGAAGCCAGCTTCACCATGAGGTCTTCCGCCCCAGTCATCCCCAGGACACCTTCCTCATCTTGATCCTTTAAGGCATCTTAGTCAGACTGGGCCAGGGAGCAAAGAGTCAAGTACCTCACTACCCGCACTGGCCTTGGCTATATCCTGAACACCACCTGGGCATTCCCGCCCAACTCAAACCTCCTCCACCTTCCACAAAGAGAAAAGGAAAAGAAAAACTCTAATAATATTTAAAGAACAAATAAGGATTTCTTCACAAAAGACTGTCAATCTCTCTGGTAAAAGAGAATCAGAGAAACCTAAAAAAACCACTTGCCTCACTTAATATGTTCTGTTCTAAATGCTTAACTATCCCCCCCCCCATCTGTAACAAGAAGTTAAAATGATTTTAATGGTGGATGTTGCAAAGCATGTCACCAGCAATAACTGCACACAAACCCTAGGTGATAAGTAACTGTTTAATGTTGTAACAGTAAACAAGGGATTTATTAACATCTTACCCTTTGTTGGGCTCAACATAGCAGGAGGTACAGCTAGCTTCTGCACAACTCCTGTCTGAGGCACGGCCGGAGCTGGTGTCTTACTGGGCTGGTGGGACATTCCCAGTCCATACAGCTTCTGTGCCTCAGCTATTCTTGGCTGGCAGCTGGCATACACACAGCAAAGAGGAGTGAAGAGCAATCAGCTACCCTAAGCCTGGCATTTCCTAACTTTTCAAGGATTCACTTTGCAACCTAGATATTTCTTTTTTAAATGCAGCATTTACTGTAGGAAGAGAGACCATGTAGTGTACTGGTTAAAACAGGAGGGTAAGTTATGAGATCTAGGTTCTGTGTTCTAGCTCTAAGCTCTGGCTCTACTGTTGATCTTGAACGAAAGTCTTCATTTCTTCTTCCTCTCCCCCCCTTTCTCCATCTTGCTCATTTGGACTATAAGCTCTTTAAAACAGTCCCATCTCTCACTGGGTCTGTACAGCACCTGGCACTGTGGGCATTGATCTTGGCTGAGAACTTTACTCTTGCCAGGTACATAATACGAACATTGTATCTACACTGATCAGTGGGGTGATTAAAGTAGCTAGAAATATTTTAATTATGCGATCATAAATTGACAGTTCTATTCTTTTTTGGGCTGGATTGATAATACAATGTGATAAATTCTCTTCCTTTCCATGAATTCAATTGGGTGGATCCCTTTGGGCTTCTGAGGCCCTGGGAGTCAAGGAAAACATCAGCTCAAATCCTTGACCTTGGATGTAATCAAATAATGAGGCTGTTTGAGGACATTACTTGTTAACATATTAACAGGTACAGGGCTAAGTGAGTGTTTATTTAGTCCTAGTGTAAAAGCATGTCGAAAATGATTTATACCGGAAGCCCTTTCTCAGCAAACAGGCTGCTTTCATGAATGCAGGTCAGTCACGGGCTCCCTGCCTGCCCTCATAAATCATAGTCAGGTGCTAATGTAACCAAAAAGTTTACATAATCAGCACAATCAGCCTGGAGGTCGGGTGGATGCAGTAACAGCTTGCCTAGGTAACGGCTTTCTGCTTTGAAGGCTGATGTTTTTGGTGGCTGAATGATTGATGTAAAGAAGAAAGAAAAGAAATAAACTTCCTTGCTCAGGCCTTGCAAAGGCACACAGGGTGGCTACCTTTTCACAACATATTTTACACACCCAGTTGTCATTCTGCATTGTCCAGATCTTGGGCTGGTGTGGGGGAGAGGGGAAGGTGTTTTTGAGGGAGAAGAGTTCGTATGTGTCTTTTAAAGAAAATTAGCCTGGGATTTTAATGTCACAAATTACACAGATGCCAGAGCCATAACATAAAGAGAGCTCTGATACCTATTCCACATAACTCCCCCTTAGAAGCTGTTTGAATAGTGGCACATTGTGAAGCCCCAGAATTTACTCACAGGAGTTGCCCTATAGCTAAAGATCTTTGCGGAGGAAGCCGTTTTCAGGGCATAACCACCACCATTTTTACTGGTCCTACAAAGCCAGTAAGCAAAGCTGAGGATATTTGAGTGCCATCTTCTGGCATAATATTTAATTTACACATTTTCAGATATCTCTTACAGAACCAGCAGTTTTCTTTGCAACCCTTTGTGTTTGGCTCCCTAGTATTTCATCTGAAATTCTTGAATTGGGAATATTTTCACAATTAAAATGATCAGGTAGGAAATGGTAGAAATCCTATTTGTTAACTGCAGGCATCTTGGTAAATTGCTGATGGACGATGAATCACAAGTTTTATTGCAATGATAATTTATAGCATAAGAGCTTAATTAGTTATTTGCTATTCCTTATTCCCTCTTTGTTGTCATACAGTTGGAAAGTTTCAGTTTTCCTGATCAAGCAGCAGGAAAGCAACACCATGTGACTTGCGTGACCAATCGGACACCACGATGAATGAGTGGTTAATGTGAACAGATGGCAAAGAACCCGAGACTGAAAACTGTTTGTTTAAACTACCTAGCAAAGAGCTGTGAGTAACAACAGCATTTGCAGAAATTTGCACACAATTTGTGAACAACAAAATAATACGTGTTCTCTTAGACTTGCTATAGTGACTTTATACTCACCTCGCTGTCCACTCACCCAGTCTGATTAGCTTATACACTCTTGGGTGCCGGGACTAGCTCTGACTATGTGAACAATTTCAAACAAAATAGGATCCAATCTCAGTTTACATCTCGAGGATACTACAACAAACAAATACATTTGCAATAATACCATTCATAACAAAGCACTAAACTAGCTTTGCTTGATTATTAAATATCCTCTTGTCTATGCATATATAATATGTACATCACCATGTCCTATAAGCATTCTTGCAAACATTTATTATCTTTATGTAAAGTCATTTGACATGTCTTTTAATTCCACTGGGCATGCATATTTGCCACTGTCTTTTTATTTCACCTCCATGCTTTTTCCCAGCACCATCAATTGCCTTAGTTACTCTGGGTTCCTGAGAATCCAAGTAACCTTGATCTCTGATCTACCCACTGACGCAGAAATTATAATAGGAGATAACTATTGCTACTGGTTAGACCAGTTAGGTAGCTTGTCTAACCTATTGCCATATAGTTAAACAAGTTAGATACCTATTGTCACTGGTTAGACAAGATTAGGCAGCTGGTGACCCGTACATACAAAGAATTGCTGCTAAGCAAGGGTGCCTGTTAAATGCAACCACATGAGACATGGTGGGTCACACCAATGGTCCTTCTAACCCAATATCCTGTCTCTGTTGGTGGCTGGTGCCTGATGCTTCAGAGGGAAAGAACAGAGCAGGACAATCCATTCCCTCTCATCCAGTCCTAGCTTCTAGGATCTGTATCTTGGAAGATATCACCTTAACAACTGGAAAATAGATCTTTGATGTCACTCAGTCTTCTTCACCATTCTGTAATGTTTCATCTGGATAAACAATACAGAACTATACCATGGTATGACGCCCTGTACGTAGGAATATAGTTGTATTCAGACATAGCTGACAGGAGATATGATAATGGTGGTATTTGTGAAAAGCGATAGAAAAGAAAAAGCAACTATCAATTTCTGCCAGGGGCATTATCGAGATTTATTGACCTGAGAGGTATATTTATGACCAGGGAGAAGACAGTGGATGTGTTTGTCAATATTCACCAAACTGAGATGACAGTAGACATATTGTTTCATACAACTAGTGTTAATCATTCTCATGGCCAGCAATGCCTATGAGTTGGGAGAAGGAATAGATGGGCTGAGACATACTAATTATTTCGAATCAAATCAAATCGAATCATAGGGTTGGAAGGGTAGCCTCTGAAGGCATCTCAATTGATATAAGGGCTCTGTCACACTCAGTACTCTACAAATAAAACATTCAGGGAGAGACTGAAGCTACTCTGAGGAGCTTTCAACTGAAAAATACAAAAGGATGGGTGAAGATAAAAACCAAGGGGATTAAATGTCTTAGTCGATAATGCACAGCAAGTTATATCTGCAGTGGCTTAGATCCCAAGGCACCTGACTCTTAGTTCATGCCCAAACCAATAGATCACTTGGCTTCTAGCTCACAATATCTGCTTGTGATATACTATGCCACAGCATGCAAGGAGGTAGCGAGGGTAGCATTTTAACTCAGAGGGGGAAAAGAAAACATGAGTAGGAGAAAGATTTTTCTCCCAGGAAAAGCACAGATGATGAACCCTAGCTATCTTCAAGACTCTTCAGGTCTCCTGTGCAACATCACAACAGCTCAACCACTGCACACAAGCTCAATACAAGGTCAGGAAAAATAGAAAACAGTGATCCTTTGCTCCCCCAATGTAGTTCCGTTCCTGCCCATGTATGAAAACTTGCTGAACAGTTTGCCAGGCAGGAATTTTTAAAATCTATAATCACACCCATCCATCATGCATAAATAATCTATATTTATTTGCAACGTCCGTAACCTAGCCATGCGTACATTACACAGCCCATTAGACTATGAAAGGTATAAATTATTTAAAGCAGCCTGTGTTGGAATTGTCATTTTTTACATATAACATTATGTTGTTTCAATAGCTAAAGCCCCCTTCCAACTGCAGCAAAAATGTAAAACAGATTGGGAGAAAATGCAAAACATACTAACTTGATTAGAATGGGTGCTCTGGATTCTCTCACATTCAGTATTAATTTAGAGCACATTCCAGTGGGTTCTCCTTTCCCTCCACAGTCAGCACCAATCTGTTAGAGAAATACAATACAGATGAAAGTAAAACATATGTATATACACACGCATATTTGCATAAAAGCTGTACTATATAGGGGGATGGGTTTGGGGTATATCGCTAGGAAAGAGTTGTTTTCCATTAACAACTTTAAATGGTGGGCTGGTTTTTGACTCATTTGCATAATGCCTTTCTGCTGGGAGGCACATATAGTCAGTCCCATGAATAACGTCTCTGGATTCACACTGGGGGTTTGTCTCAGCCCTGTCCACCCACGACGGTAATGGCAATGACAGTTCGCGCCATTCACTGATAAACTGCTGCAGCTAATGTAGCGCGTGTGAAGTGGCAGCCGGATGCAATTAATGAGTTTAGTGAGGAAGAATGGTCTTGCGGTTAAGACGTGAAAATAGGACTCAGGAGATCTGGGTTGTATGCCTGGTGCTTAACAGACTTCCGGTGTGATCTTGGGCAACTCATTTAATCTCTCTGCCCCTCAATTCATCATCCATAAAGCAGATGTTACATCACGTCATGCTCCCTTTCTGGTGGCTCACCATACTACTGTGATGTGATTGCTGGATTCCCTCATGTTTTAAGCCTCTGAAGTCTGAATAGAGTGCCCAGGAGTCCTTTGACACTTGCTCAGGGTGTAGGCTCTCCATCTAGAATCCCATCCTGAGATGTTTCCTTTTGCCCATTCTTTGTCTTGCTTCTGCTTGTAAGATCTTCAGAGCATGGACTGTCTCTTAGGATGTGTTTGTACAGTGCTTACAACTATGAGATCCTCATCTCAGGTGGGGCCTTTGGGGACTACTATAACACAAATATTAATTGTTCTTCTCGTCTTGGGTAATTGTGAAATCATTGAGGGCATGTCAACAATTCAAACACTGCAGGAGTGCCACTGGTGCGCTTCAGTGAAGATGCTACCTATACAGATGGGAAGGATGCCCGCAGAGGCGTAGGTAGTTCACCTCCCTGAAAGGCAATAACTAGGTTAATGGGATGTGCTCTGCCACTGATGCGTGCTGTTCACATGTGTGTGTGTGGGGGGGTGAGTTAGGTCAGTTTAACCGCATCATGCCGGGGAGAGGATTTTTCATCCACCTGAGTGATGGAGTGAGACTGACCAATTTTCCAATGTAGACTGGATCCGAGAACTCATAGGAAGCTGCTTTCCTATCAACAGGGTTATAAACCATTTATGGGACATGCCAGTGGATTTGCACTCCTTTACCATGTGTCTGGATTAGATTCCCAAGACCTAGCAATGAAGTGTTTTATCCTCTGAATCCTTAATCTTGACACAGACAAAACTCCCACAGTGGAATCAGTCTTGTGGCTGACATTTCATATCATTCAGCTGTTGACAACGTGAGCTGATATATAAAAAGATATTATCAGTTCCCACAGTCTTGGACACAAAGTCAGCTTCTGCTGACACTTTTGCAGCTCAAAAATGTTTTGATAGTGATTTATGTTAGGTTTCATCTATTACTTTTAAAACTTTTTTTGTTAAACAGATTTCTTTCTATTCATACTTTAAAGACATCTAGGACCCAGGTTCATGTAGTTCATCTTCTAGCCAGAAGGTAGAGCTAGAAAACCTTGCATTGATTAAATTAATGACTCGTATTAATTTTTCAGAAAACTAGATAACTATGACTTTTGTTTCTCTTTTGCTTTCTCTTCCAATGAAAGTATTATATTAAGTAACCACCCCAAAAAACTTTTTTGGGAGTGAAGCTTATCGCAGCAGGACAGGACTGTATAGCTTGCACAGTTGCCCATGTGTAAGGAATATTTTAAGCCTTTATCATGTAATGTAAAGGCACACTACTGAGAAGACCCTCAGGTACCAGAACTTCAGCTGTGTGAATCAGCACAGGTCTACTGGAGTCAGTAGCGTCATACCAATTTGCATCATCTGATCTCACTAAAAAGTACTTCCAGATCTATTCATGAATGATACTGTACCACAGTCAGTTTTATCATGTATTACAAATAATGCCCTTACACAATCTATGTTACTAATCACACACATACACACAGATCAAATGCTAATAATTTACTTTTCCCTAATCATGCTGCGTTTGTTTTACTGTTTGTGTTAGACCGACCACGGACACTGAGACTGGACTGGTCAGTTTCTCAGTAGTTTCACTTTGTCCTTCTCCTGTTAGACAGCAATCCTGCCGTATTCTGATCACACGGTGCTTTTCCTCACTGTTTAGGAGTAAAATTATGATGTATTTTCACATCAGTTTAACTATATTAACTTAACACCAGTTTAATCAACTCCCAACATTTCTAAGTCATGAAAAATTGTGATGGTTTTTTATTGGAAAAAATACTTTTTGGGTTCTTTTTCTTTCTTTAGGTGGCACTCAGGACACATTTTTAAGCTCTCTTCTGCAACCATCAGGGCTAGAAACTTTGCTTTTTTTTTTTTTCTTTCTTTTTTAAATGAAAGCTAAGACTCCCATGTAATCATTTGTCTCCAGGACCAGGGGGCTTAAAGTGAAACATAAAATATCTTGAAAGCTGCTTAAAATCGTGAGCACTGACAATGCCACTGACCCCCATAATGTTTTCTTTGTACATCTTTCAAGCCCTTTTTCTGTTTCTTTGACTCTGCTACCCTGTTGGTTTTACTGATATAAGTGAAGTATTAGTAGAACTTCAGTTTTCACTGGAACCACATAGCTTATGGCAGTGAAATGCAA
>ML682035.1:7127930-7159459 GCA_007922195.1 Podocnemis expansa | reverse complement strand
AATAATAATAATAATAATAATAATAATAATAATAATAATAATAATAATAAATAAAAACAAAAAACCCAAACCTATTTGCCCCTGAGGCGTTTGATCTGTGGCAGGTGGGAAAGAATGTGAAAAAGCTCTGTAACAAATTATGACCTCAGTTTCTTCCTTGGTGGCGTTCCCTGTGCTGCCAATAACCCCTGTGGGCCAATATGTATGACAGCACTAAGGCCACCCAAAGGCTCCTATAAAACATAGGGCAGTGTTTTGTCTCCTTGCACTGTAAACGCCATCTTCATTTCAGATGCCTGGTGGCTCAGGTTCAGGCTGTTACGTAGAGGGGACAGGAGGCTGGGGAAAAGTCTGTCTTTTTCATCCGTCTCTCTAACTGTGGGAACAACCGTGGCTGTTCACATGAACGTTAGCTCCCTCCCGCCTCAGAATGACTCGTTTGGGATGCACTGTCTGCTGAAGCAATCTGGGAACTGCTGTAGTTCATATCTCTTTATCCACTTTCAGAGCAGACCAGCAAAGGGAAATACCCCTCCCTTTGCAGAGTGTCACAGAGGCTGCAGACACCATAAGCAGGCTGCAGATTGCTCAGACAGGCATATAAATAACTGTCCTTGTTCCTTTGTGTGTGGCTGGCTTTTCCCTAGCACCTACATTGCATACGGAGCTGGGGAGGAGAAAGGCGATGAATCATGCTTGAAGCTTGAGACCAACTTTGAAAAACCTGCTCATCTCAGTAATTGTCACAGCCCTGGGGTTTCTATAGCTGATGGCATTAGGTACACATCCAGTCCAGTGGTTCTCAACCTCTTGCGAGTCACGACACACTTGGCGGCATATCGTGACCCTATAGGACACAGAAGCCCACCCCCCTCAGGCCGAATCCAGCCATCTCCTGACTCTCCTCAACATACTTACTGCTGCATGGTGACGTGGTAATGTGTCCCGACACAGCGGTGGAGAGGCACTGCTCTCGTGGAACCTGAGGGGCCTCATCTATGTGCTGGCCCTATCAATAAACTACACTAGTTAGCATAAATTCCCCCATAGCAGGCAGGCATTGTCTACCTAGATATTTACTTCACTCTCATTCATCACTGGAGCAGCTCAGCAACTCACAAGTGCTGATGAGATTTATCCACACAGCATCCCTGTGCCATAGAGAAATATCATCCCCATGCCACCAACAGAGAACTGAGACGAAGTTCACACGGGACATCTATGGATGAGCAGTGAACTGAAGACAGATTGGAGTCCCAGCCCAATCATCTGTCCACTGCTCCATCCTGCCAGGAGACTCTTTGCCTAGCTACACCACTTAAACTTTCTCTACCTAGGCATGAACAATTCCTAAGAAAGAGGGTCACTTGGGAGCCTTTTACAAATTTCCAAGAGGCACAGAAAGGGCTTGGGATCGAGACTGAGTTTACGGGCAACCCAGTACAACTAGGCTGACACATACAAACTGGTGACAGGATGTTTCTGTGACTACGAAGCCCCCAGTTCATCCCTTCCAAACTGGAATCAAGCCACTGGGCTGATACTAGGTATGAATATAGCTAAATGCTCTCTGATTTTGCTCAGCCTAGCCAACAACTGGAGGGATTCATTTCACAGGAGATACCATCACCCTCCCTTCTTTTTCCATAAGGCCAGGGAAATACAGGCCAGAGCAGTCACTTTGTACACCTCCTTGGCCCATGCAAACCTGCAAACTACTCCAGCCAGGGTGTCCCAGGTGATAAATCTTCTATGTCCTTGTTAGAGTATGTGCCATGGGCCAGAGCAAGGGCTGCTGTAAACCAGAGACAGAAACGGGACTATCAAATTAATTTGACTTGTGGCCTGGCCCCTTGCCAGCTCACACTGGAAGCGAAACACAGGTGCATTATTCGGCCTTCCCTCCACAGTCTGCTGAAACCTTGTGTGTCTAAATGTTGGTTTTGAAGCATGAGACATAGCAGGCAGACAGCAGAATCACAGCCCACTTGCATTTACAGTGCAGTGGCTTAAAAAACCCAAAACCTACTGGCACCACCAGCAAAAAGCCAACATCTATGGGTACATCTCACCTAGAAAGCCTACAGCACCACAACGACAGCCCTGTAGCATAGCCACTTACTACATGACAGTGAATCCACCCCTCCCAGACGTGATAGCTGGGTTTGTGGAAAAATTCTTCTGTCTAACTAGTGATTTAGGTTGGCTTAACTGCCTCACTTGGGGTATAATGTTTTTCACAGCCCTGAGAGACTTACTTCAGTCAACCTACCTGTGTACTGCAGCCCAGCCCTAAGGATGAAGTTTTGCCCATAATCTCTGCATTCATTTAACCCTAAGGTGCCTGGGAGCCCTGTCACATGGACCAGGGACTAAATGTGCTTCCTACCAAGGTCTTTGCAATAGCTGCTATGTGGCTTCCATGGCTCAGCTGATCAAATAAATCAAGAGAAAGTTCCCCCACCCACATAAAGCATACGATGATTGCCTGCATTTATTTACGGGGCTTTGTTTTACTTCCTGGGAGGTGCTGATTTTGACTTACTGACTGAGACAGGGTGCTTGAGGGACGAATGGATTGAGTCTTCCTCTGTAGCATGGGGCACGACTCTCTTGCTAACGGATTCTCTGTGCTTTAAAGTCTTTAAACCATGATTTGAGGATTTTAATAACTCAGTCATAGGTTAGAGGTTTATTACAGGAGTGGGTGCGTGAGGTTTTGTGGCCTGCTATGCTTTGTAGATAGGGGCTACGACAAACTCAAATCATGTGGATCAGTCACACATTAGCCAGAGACATGAGACTAGCAGCTTTGCTAAAAGGGAGCAGTGCTAGAAAAGTCATTGTGAAATGATGCATGAAGCCAGATATCATAATTTCCAATTGGACACAGAAATACAAAGGTGGGAGTGCCACCAGGGTTTGGGAAATTAAAGCAAGAGCTTCACCATACTTTCTACCTCAGGTTAGCAAGCTCTGGTGACACCATAACTCAAATCTGTCTAACCCCTTAATTGACATTACTTCAGTCATTACATTTTCAAGGAGCTCTGGTCTCTGTGGACATCAGTCATTTCACGCTCTGTCTGTCAGACTTGTTGCCACCCCGAGTCCACTGAGGCCACTTGTCCCCAGCTACAGGACACATTTTGGTTAATTAAACAGATTATAATTTACGACTGCATTTTTTATTTTAAAGACTGAGCTTGCTTGGTTTCCAAATGTGACAGCTGAAAAATGTATGTCCAGAGCATGTCCCACACACTTAATAAAATACATATATATCTAGTATACATATATATAAAACCAGAGCAGGCTCTTATTTGTCTTTATGTGGATGAAAGTGATGTTCAGAATGATGGATGAGCAGCAAGCTAATATCAAGAAAAGGTAACAGCAGAGGCTGGATCTAGGAAGGAGTTCCCTTCCCTGCTGGAACATTTCATCAACTAGTCAAGAGGAAATTGTTTCACCTTCATTTGTAGCTGCTGTTTGCTTCTGGAGGCAGGACAACGGCCTGCAAGAACCTGTGGCTTTGATTGTCTCGTGGTAAATTTCCATGGAGCTTAGCCTATGTCCACACCTCTTTTATTTTGAAATAACACTGGGGTTATTTCAAAATAAAAAAGATTAGGTCCACACAACATTTTCTTATTTCAAAATGACAGGCTCTGTCATTTCAAAATAAAAACCATCATTTCAAAACAGCTTAACCACCATTCATTTCAAAACAGCTGTTATTTCGAAATGGTTTTTTTGAAATAATGCCATGTGGACATGTTGTTTCAAAACAACACCATTTTTTTGAAACAACTGTTTCGAAACATGTCCAAACAGTGTTATCTCAAAATAACTGTTTTGAAATAACCGCTGTTTCGATAGCAGGCTTTCCCTTAATTCAAATTAACATTTTCTTAATTTGAATTAATTTATTTCAAAATAAGGACTTTATTTCTAAATAACTCATTTCAAATAACTTATTTAGAAATAACGATGTATGTGCGGACATAGCCCTAATGTTAGCATTTATGTATTAGAAAAGAAGAACCATCTCATAACTGGGCACTGGACTCAAAGTCTTGGTTCTGTTTCTACTAATGTTATAAGCTTCCTGTATTGTTTTGTGCAAGTCTGAACTAAAAAAAAGCAGCAAGTTCAAACTAAAGGTTAGTTCAAACTAAGAAACTTCACTTAGTTTGAACTAAGCGCTAGTTCAAACTTATTTCAACTAGCACAGCTGCATTGTGCTAGTTCAAACTAAACTTTGAAGTTTGAACTAAGCAGTTAACCAGCTAAACAAACTAGTTCGAACTAACCTCTGATTAGTTTGAACTAAATTTTTTTAGTTCAAACTATGCAAAGGCTAGTGTAGACAAGATTCAAATTAGTTGGAACTAAGCGTGCTTAATCCAGACTAATTTGCTAGTGTAGACATAGCCTTAGCCCCTGAGCCAGTGAACACTCACAGAACCCTAATATTCTCCACTCCCAAAGGAACAGAGCACACCAGCTTCCTAGTTTTAACGCAGGCTCGTCACTCCACTTGACCAAGGAGACCTTAGATGTATTTACAGTGGAAACAAAAACGACTTTATTATCAAAGAACAGAGATTCAAATGACAATAAGAACATTGGAAATGAGTGGCTACACATAAAACAAAATCATAGAACACTTTTTAGGACCTAAACCTAACTCACATGACATGCCCCTTTTTCCAGAAGAACAGCTTTTACCAAAATCCTTACCTAGCATTTTCAACCAAGATGGCAAAGTCTCCCCTTTTAAAAGATCAAACTTGATGGCAGCATGTCTTCACAGATGGAAGGATGCCCAACTGTCCCTCTGCAGTCCCAGATATACTAGGCCAGACCTTTGATCTTCACTGAACAACATGACTAACTCATTACCAAAGGTGATTCACATTCTCACCTCCTCATCAACTGTTTGAATCAAAACAATTTGCTTGGTTTGCTGAAAACATCTGAACTGAATTTGTGATTTTACCTTCTCTGCTGTATATATTCACTTATATATTGTAGCTTCCATTTCAGGTATCTGATGAAGTGGGGTTATACCCATGAAAATTCATGTGATTAATAAACATGTTAGTCTTTAAAAGTGTGACAGGGGTCCTCATTTATTTTTCTGAAATAGACTAACATGGAACCAAAAGGTAGCTTTCCCACTTGTTTACATTTTCCTGTTAATTTTCTTTTGAAATTTTCATACTCTTTATTAGCATTTGACTGAGTATGCCGAGACATGTTGTGAGACACATAGTGACCCACCAGGAACATAAATATCTCCTGCTTCTTATCTGGAGAAATTTGCCTCAAGGAGAGCTACCTTTAAGTGACTTGCCATTAATTAAAAGCCTACAGAATGTAATTTTCAGAATACATATATAAAAATCCTCAGATAGTTTTCTATACACACATTTCATAATGATACAGGCTGTCATTAGAGACTTCAACTGACAATTTTTTGATGAACCCAGGAGATCCCTGTTCACCAGCTGGCATTAATTGATCCTTGGGTCACACATGTTCTTAAAAAACTCCTGTCCTGGGGATTCCCATAACCTCCCTTTCGAAGCCGATTTCAAAACTTCTCTAATATCATAGTTAGATTCTGCCCCCCCCCCACACACCAATATCTAATCTCTCTCTTTTTTGCTGAAAAATAAGCCCTTTAGCTCTTTTCCTACCTTCAGCGGATATGAAGAACAATTGATCTCCACTCCTTTCACAGTAGCCCTTTACATGTTTGCAGACTCTCAGGTTCCCCCTCACTCTTCCTTTTTCAAGACTAAACATACCCCTTCCCTCGTAAGTCCCTCATAAATTTTATTATTTTTGTACTTCTTTAGATTCTCTCCAATTTGTCCACATCTTTCCTTGTGTGGTCCCCAGGACCACTTACACTACTCCAGCTGAGAACTCCACAGTGCCACGCACAGCATCAGAATTAACTCCCGCGTCTTATGTCTGACACTCTTGTTAACACACCCCAGAATGCTATTAGCCTTTTTTGCAACTGCCTCACATCCGTCTGGATGTCATAGTCAATATGTGGCCCCCTAGAACCCTTCCATCCTTTTCAATTATTCTCCATTTTTTTATTATTTTGCATTTGCTTTTTCCTTCCTAACTGAAACACTCTGAGCCCTTGTCTTTCTTGAATTTCATCTTAGTAGTTCCACGCCAATTATGTCATTGGTCAAAGCTGGTTTTCATTTTAATCCTGGTCTCCTGCGTGCCTGCAAGGCCTCCCAGCCCAGTGTTATCTACAAGTTTTATAAGGCCATTCTCCACGCCATTATCCCAGTCATTAACAAAAACACAGAGTAGCACTGGTCCCAGGATGGTCCCTTTGGGATGCTACTAGATACGTCTCCTTAGTTTGACAGTGAACCATTAACGACTACTCCTGCAGTATCATCTTTTAAACTGTTGTGCACTCACTTTATAGCAATTTCATCTAGACAACATTTCCTCATTTGCTTTATCAAGATTGGATGACAATGCAAATTATGTTCAATCTACATCACCCAGAAGTTAGAGGCTAGAATGTATCCGATGGAGTGGGCTGCAGCCCAGAAACGCGTATGCCCAAAGACATTTGTTGGTCTTCAAGGTGCCATGGGACTTTTGTTGTTTAGGCTAGATGTAGGTGAAAGCCTCTGGCTGGTGTCATGCAGAAGTTGAACAAGATGATCAAAAATGTCCCTTAGGTCCTCAAAATCTAAGACTCTGAATTTATGCCTATTAATACTTCCTTCCTCTTCCCGCACCCTTGATCTGTCCAGCCTATATACATTGTAAGCCCTCTGGGTCAGGGGGTGTTTCTTTCTGTGTATTTATACCATACCTTGGCTATCAATTGGGCTCATAAATACTGCCCTTACAGTTTCTGTTTCTGCATAAACACACACACACACACACACACACACACACACACACAATGATGATTTAACATTTCACAGCTTATAGTAACTCAGCAGCATCTGAAATGGATGAGAAACTAGATGGAGTTGTAGTATTGCTTGGACAAAATGAATCCAGATGGCTCAGACTGGACACAAAAAGTCACGACTTAGTTAGTGAGACTTCAGCTAAAAATCATAAAATTCAAGATACAAGAAGATGGAAATGATCCATCAAGTCAGCTGAGTCCACATCCACAACAGGGTAGAAATCTTTCTTTTTCCCGAGACAAAAACTAACCATATGTTCAACCTAAACATCTTTTATATCAGATGATAGAAAGAAAGAAACAAAGAAAGAATAAATATAAAGGGTGACAGCTTGGCCCCGCTGAGAGTTTCACCATTGACTTTAACAGAGCTAAAATTTCACCTAATGTTTCCAGACGGGTTGTTCCATATAACAGCCTGCAAATAAAATTTAGCACAAAATGGTAGCTCACTCCTATTTGCTCCCCACAAGATGCCACGCCTCTGCAGTAAAAGGTACGATATGCAGAGTGGCAACACATTCTGTCAGTTGCATTATTATTAAATATATCACTTAGCACCTAACCCAGACCATGGCTGCTTTCTGCTTGGTGCTCTAGAAACTCACTTCGCTGTGCACTGCCCTAGCCATTGGTCTGCACACATGCTACATTCCCCATAACCACAGGCGTTTTGTCTAGTCTCCCTCAGCAGTAGGACTTGCTGTATTTTCCTTTGGAAGTTATTTCCCTGTCCAAGGAAGTTCACTATTGGATTTTTTTTTTTAACCTAATCTCTGACCTAGAATTTCCATAAGGCAACTAGACCCATTCCACTGTTTCTAGTTATCCATTCTTCGAGCACTCTAAGAAATTCTTCTCTTTCCTTTCCACGGTTGCCCAAATGCTTGGGGAAAATGAAAGATGGTGTAAGATTGGAGCAGGAGGTAAGAAATCTTGGTTCAAAGGGGATTTTCCAGGGAAGAGTGGGCTCAGAGGAAGAAGGGAAAGTGAGAATTCCTTTGGACTGCAATCTTCCATGTTTGCCTGGCCAGGGCATTCCTGGTGCAGTCGCACGGGATACTGCTCCCAGTTGTCTCCACCAGGAGTGAGTAAAGTGGGTTAGAGAGCAGTGCAATCCCACCTCCCATCCTGCAGGAAAGGTGTCATTAATTCTCTCTCTTCCCACTAGTCCTCTACTAGAATAAGACCCACAAACTAGCTATGCAAGGATTGGTGACCTCATTAATAAGGTGTGGTTTTTTGTTTTTTTATTCCGTTTTGGAGGCTTGAGGTTGGTAGCCATTATCAGAAGCCTCTCCAGAAAGAGACGCTTGTACCTTTGGATGTCACAAACAGGCCATTCAGGCACTGGCCAAAAGTTGACATTTGCAGGTGATGGGGACAGCGGCAAATGTCTCCATTTTTAATCCACACAGGTCCACCCACTTCACACAATGGCTTACAGCAAACCCAAAGGCACACCCAGCCCAAACAGCCTAGTTTTGCTTCCACACCCTGTGCAGTGAGTGTTTTCTCCTCCTTTGGCTGCAATACTGTAGATTAACAAAGTTTGTGAGCAAAAGGGCTGAGGAAAATTAGATCCCAGGCTGAGCAAAAGTTGAAGCTGGCTGGTGTTGGTAACAAGTTTCCTAACAAATATTTCACGCAGCACTGAGTGAGACCACTCAGGAACCAAGCATTTAGAAAGGAGTGATTGCATCAATTAAGCAGGTAACAGCAGGCAGCTAATTAGCATCTTTAGAGTTCATCCCTTCCTAGGTGAGTCCCACCTTGACTCTGCAGGGTCTTCAGGTACAACACAGAAACTGGATGCAATCAGGGCTGGATTAAGGTGCTCTAGGGCCCCTGGCTGCCCACTTTTGTGGGGCCCCTGGTTTGTGACAGTACCTCCACCCTGGGTGGCCTGGGGGCAAAGTAGGCTACCGTCTGGAGTCGGAGGCTGTGGCCGACTGTGACATTCCTACCCCTGAACCGGCTGATCTGGTCCTGGGGTAGGGCTGGCTGGTGTGTGGCCGCTGTGCCCTGGGGCTGGCGTCAGCGAGCACATGAGGCAACCCCACCTCCAGAGCACAGCGGACATGCACTGGCTCACCCCACTGCCACGGGCAGACCAGCCAGCCCCCAAGGGTGGGACGGTAGCACCACCTGTATGGTATTATACAGCTGTAGCTCTTTGAAAACAAAAAAATGTAAGTTTTAGTTCTTTTACGAGGAGGATCATTACAAACACATCTGATACAAAGACCTTGCTGGGGCTGAAAATTCATCACAGCCTATGGGAGGGAGAACGGGCTTTTTAACTCTATAATCCTCTCCCATCCCTGCAACATTTACCAGGATGCGTATACAACCATACAAAGGGTTGGTTTGTGTGTGTGTGTGTCATACTGACTGCAGCAATTCAGTACCAGGAAAATGGTTCTATTCAGGCCATTAAAGATGAAAAAAGGACAAGTGATTTATTAGGCAGAGAAATATAAACGCCTTTTCCACAATGGTTACATACTTTGGTGCTCAATAAAGGGCACAGTGTGGAAGGAAACACTTCTGGAAAGACTCCAATTTACCCAAATCCCAGCTCAGCTGGTAGAAAACACACAAATGCCCCACAGAATTTCATTTCCCTGGTAGGGCAACTGGAGAACTAGGAAAGTTCGCAGAGCAGTTGGCTTTGCAAACAACTGAGAGGCAGAGCAGAGAGCATTCAGGCAGTTGCTTGCTGACTATAGAGGCCAGATTCTCACTCACAAGATGTTTACTTCAGTGGAGAGGAGAGTCTGGATTCTCTAAAAATAGGGATGCTTTATGACCTTGGGACTTTTCTCCTCTGCGGCAGCCCTGATTGTTAATTGCTTATCTGATAAGTTTGCAACTCTGCAGTCTTTCGCAACTAGTATTACAGCACCGTAAATTTTCTCCCACGAAAGCTCATGCGATAAATAAATTTGTTAGTCTTTAAGTGCCACAGGACGCCTTGTTTGTTTTACTGAACTAGACTAACACGGCTGCCCCTTTGGAACTTGGCACACTGTAAATGTATGTAAAACATATTTGGATTTCCTCACTGATACTATCACTCAACTCCTCAGTGCAGGTGATTCAGCTCGGTCTCTTTTTCATTTATCTACCTAATTAATCACATTATCTTATGTAACACCAAATAGTTTTTTTTTTTGGTCTTAGAAATATCAGGACTTACAACTGTGGTTTTCCTTGATTTTGCTGGAGGTCTTAAAGATACAGTGGGAGATCCCTCAGATTCTATCGGGGCTGAATCAGTGAGAAAAGGGAGGATTTCTTCATTATAGATTCCCTTTTACCCAAGCATTTATTAGGTGTTGGTGTTGTATAAAAATTTAAAACAAAGCAAGCAAAAAGAATGGAAAAAAGAAAACCCCAAACAATATAAAAACCACTTTCCTGCTCAACTTTCAGTCTCTTGCCTCTGTTAGAAGAAATAGTACAAAGTAGCTATAAATCAAAAGAAATTGGGCTTTCCATTGTTATGATCACCAGAGCAGTGGGAAAGGAATGGAAATGTTTTCATGAAATTTTATGTATGATTATTATTCACATTACCAGTAGCAGCTAGTGACCACATCCAACATCAGGGCTGTAATGAGATAGGGGCTGTACATATGGCTACTAATGTCTGGCTTTTCTATAGCATTTTTCAGAAATAAATCTCAAAAAGGCTTCACAAACTTTAACATACTTATACTCCCAGGACCCTCTAAGCTCTTATCTCCTTTTAACAGATGAGAACTGAGGGACAGGAGTGACTCACTCACATACCAGAAATTTGTGGCCGAGAAGGGAATTGAAGCCAGATCTTGGCTATAGCTCCAGTCACTGGACCATTTCATTTCTCTGTGACAATCCCTCCTCCAAAGAGCATATAATCTAAGACAGTCAGAGGATGAACTGTGGCCACTGAGCTGTGAGTGTGGAAAGCAAAGCTGTTCAACAAAGAATTGTCATTGAGATGAGCCAGGTTTCAATGGAAACAAAAAGAAAACATGATGATTTTATTAAAAGGTGCGACAGGTTCTTGGTGTAGCTGACAGAGGCCACATGTGACCTGGTTAGTGTTCAGCAGGGCTGCTGTGAGGGAAAAAGTGAAAGGCGTGTGATGGTAAGGTAAAGTTAGACCTCACCTTAATAAGCAGGAAACCTGGGGGATGATCAGATTTCCAATGACCTGCTGTTCAACTTCCTACTTCTTCAGATTTATAGATGAGCGGCTGGGAAACACAGACTGCTGGGGGAAGAGGGTGGCTGTCAAAACTGGGAGGCTTCTGTTGGATAAACTCAGCACCCTGCACTCACAACAGCCAGTGCATTGATGTAGCAGAAATGATAGTGTCTTCACCACAAAAAGTGTGGAGAAGGCACGTCCTTGGGCATTCAGCTGTTTTTTTGCAATGAAGGCACAGCCTCCTTTCAGACCCACTTGCAGAAAGAATATTTGGAGCCTGATTTTGCCATCATTAACATTGGGTAAATCAGCTTCTAATGCTCATAGTCTCAGTCCAGGAGAGAAACCAGAGACAGAGGATATGTTTGCATTGCAGTCTAAGCCCAGAGTTACTGGGACTTGAATCTGTGGACCTTGGATTTGAAAGCCCAGGCCTTGAACAGCCACACTGCATGTTGATCCTGCAATATTTATAAGAGTAGTTGGTTCTACTTTTGGGGAGTTAATTAGCTGTTCTTGGGAAGACATGAAAAAGGCCATAGTGGGTCATGCCAATGGTCTGTCTAGCTTAGCATCCTGTCTTTTAACACTAGCCAATACCAGGTGCTACACAGGGAATGAATAAGATAGTTAATCATCAAGTGATCCATCCCATTTGTCATTCCCTGCCTCTGGCAAACAGCAAACCCTGCCTTATAGCCATTGATGAATTTAACCTCCATGAACTTATTTAGTTCCTTCTGAATTCCATTATAGTCTTTGCCTTCACAACCTCCTCTGGCAAGGAGTTCCACAGATTGACTATGCACTATATGAAGAAATACTTTCTTTTGCTCATTTTACTTTCATTTTGTTCATTTTGCTGCCTATTAATTTCATTTGGTGCCCCCCAGTTTTTGTATTATGAGAAGAACAAAGAACATTGGCCCAGGGGTGTGTGGAGTAATGGTGGTGGCCTATTAGAGCCCAAATCGAGGCACGGGGAGAGAGTGGCAGGCCTGAACAATGTCCAAACTGCTAAACAATGGTGTTTGGGCCCAAGTCCCAGTGCAACTTGAACCTGAACTTACCCAGTCAGCAGGGTCCTCAGGCCCAGAACTGCCTTAGAGAAGTGAGTGTTTAGAAGGCAGGTTTGCAATCAAGCCTGAATCTGAGTTTTGGTTTATCTTGCAGCGTAGTCATACTTAAAGTGACCCTCTCACCACTCTAGGCATTGGTTCAATGAGCAGTGAGTGGAGACATCCATGTTAAATTTCATTTGTCTTATTTCTGCTTTGCACTTCCAGTCTCCCCACCCTACTGGCCTGTTTTATCCGCTCGTTGTATTCTGTCTGGCATTTAGACCGTGAATGCCCTTTGGTCTACCACAAACTGATAGAGGTTGAGAAGAGGGCTCGTCACATTGGATATTTGAAAACGGATAGCATAATTTGTCCATGCTCCAGCCACCTTAGGGTCTTGTTCATCTCTTATTTCCTGTTCTCTTTGCAGCAGACAGTGTGTCCAATGTTACTGGAAAATGACTCGTATGTAGCAGGCACCAACATAATTCAAATAAGTAGGGTCCTATTAGTCAGTCTTCAGCTAATAATTCTGCCTTCAGGAAGTGACTTTTTGCATATTTAGTACTTTCAGTTCAATCATCTGAAGCTGCTTTACAAGTTTGAATGAACTCTCAGCAACTTGGAGATGCAGATAAAAACTGCCCCTGTTTCACAGATGGGAAAACTGGTATCAGAGAATGTATGGGCCAAATGCTGAACTTGTTTGCAATGGTGAAAATTGGAGTAAGGCCACCAATGTGGACCATTGGTGGCAGAGCTCAGAGCAGAGTCCAAGACGTCTAGGCACAAGGGAAGGCTATCCTTCCCGCTCATTGTAGCTGTGGAGCTGAGGGCAAGATAAAATGCACATGGATTGTCACACCCATCACTGGAGTGCAGACACCTCTTCGCTGGATTGAGGCAGGTGTGTGTTATCCAAGTGAAACCACAAGAGGAAATTCTACAAGAAGAGTAAAACAAACGATTAGTCTTGTGGTACTTTTAAAGACTGACAAATTTATTTAATGCATGAGTTTTGGGGCAGAAAATCCCACTTTTACAGATGCTTGAAGATGGAGAACTTACAGAATGGGAGGAAAATAAATGCAGGGAAGCGTTAAGTTATGGCATCAGTTCCAGTTCAGACTATTTCAGCAAACCAAAGCAGTTGTTTAGAGTCAAGGTGGGAAGAACACCAGGCCAAATTCACCTGACTGGTGCTGGACCAAACTCATCCCCAGTGTAACTTCCACTCTATGTAAAAGAACGTCATGGTTTTACTAATTAGGCAGGTGAGCCGCATTGCCACGCTGCACATTTATCCCAGAGAGCAATCCCCTTTGGTAAAAGGTTAGTACAAATGAGGGTATCAAATATTTCCCTTCTTATTCATAGTTTGTTCAAGTAGTACCCATTGCACAGCTCTGTAACTCTTTGGCCTGGAATGTTATTTCACATAATTCATGTGGACAGTTGCATAAGCAGAGAAGGGAGAGATCTATGGTATCCCGATGTCCCATCGTTGTATATCATGTGTTTCTCACCTCGCTCCCACCCTCAGTCAGTCGAGAGGTGGCTTGGTAAACATGGCAGGGTCCTTTGATTAATTACACCAAGATAAACAGTTAATTTTCCTCATGCATAGAACTAATTGTGAGTGTTTGTTTTTATAAGCCACGGATTTATTATCTCTGAGGCAAATATGTCTAACTGAAAAGATGGTTTGTTTAAAAACAAATCTCTTGCCTAATGTTTCTGGATCCCTACGAGCAAAGGAGACACAGTCACAGGACACAGTGTGTTTTCTTTCCTGGTCTTCCCAGCAGCCTCTTGCAAAACACAGTCCCTCTCCTGCCCAGAATAATTCCCCCTTTGTCATGCACCATTATCATTTAGATCACTGTAGCTTGCAGAGACATCCTTTTTGCCAGGTGCTGTACATGCACGCATTAAGATATAGCCTCGGCTCCAAATATCTAGAAACACAAAAGGCAGGAAAGGAAACGCAAACACAGAATGGTGAAATGATTTGACAAAGGCCATTCAGTCAGTCAGTGACAGAACTGGGAATAAGACCCAAGATCTTCTGATTCCCAACCACATGAGCCATCTATCTGATCACAGTGCCTCCTCAAGCATGAGCTGAATTTCCCAGAAGTCTGAAACCTGATGTTGCATTTCAGCTCCACGGCTGTCAAAGCTGTTCATGGAACTGCTGAAACCTTGCCTGCCATCTCCTATGGCTCCTCTTACTCATGCCATGCGCGATGATCCCTCGAAGTGCCTTGATGCACTTCTGATTTCCTGCTACAAGCTTCCATGAGTAGCCATTTCACTCTCCTCTTCTGCGCGCCACCTTGGGACTCACTCCCTGAGTTTGACAAGAAGGGAAAATGTCTTTTCATTTGGACACTGAGCAGTTTGGATTCTCCATCTCCTGAGTCTTCAAACCAAGCCAGGACACTTTTCTAGGAGATACAGTTTAGTGAAACATAAGAAACTGGGATATCGGTGCAATTTTACATCTTTGCATTATTCAGGAGATCAGATTAATTGATCCAGTGGACTCTAGGAATATTCTCTGTGCCCCAGCCCAGTAGCCATGTGGCTGCGGGTAGTGCTAGTTCACACTAAACAGCATATAAATATTGAGTTAGGCTCTAGCAAAACCTGAGACCAGAGAACCAAAGTGGCCAGACTGAGCCAAAACACTGCTACGATTCTCTAGCGAATAAAGCTTATGTGAGGATCTTTTCTTTGGAGCTCAGAAAACCAGACAGACTTCCTGCCTTCCTAAAGTATCCTGATCTAAAGGCAGCAAGGCTTTGTTTCCACAGATAGCTGCAGCAAGCACTAAGTAAATTCACTTACACAAGCATGACTTAGGGTGTTGCGCTTTGATATATGATGAGAGAATCCACCGGCATTCTGTAAATCCCCAGTGCCGTTATCTTATATCTGTGCCAATTTATTTCACTGGCCATTACCAAAGCTGGTAGAAAGGACTTTGGGAAAGGTGCTCTGCTCTCCTGCACATATGTTTTTTGTTCTTACTTACTTCAGCTGTTTTCTGTGGTGCCCCACCCAGCTTTCCCACATCAGATTTTGGAGCTGTTAGTGACATTTTCCCCTATAACAGGAGATGTTTTAAAGTGCTTAAGTATTTGCTACGTCTCCCTTAGCTTTTCCTCCTCTTTGTTGTGATTGACTTATGCAGTGCCAAGAGTCCTTCCCATCCACCGTTCTTTCCAGTGCAGGAATGCACAGATATATGCACAGAGGAGGAGGAGAGATGAAGAGAGAGGGAGAGAAATAGTGGGGAGGATTACCGGATATTAAAAATTGCTGACCCTTCACGATGGTTGATGTTGAGTGCGGATTCTTTTTCGTGTGGGAGGACTGGGTAATTTTCAAAAAACTGCTGGCTGTTTGGTGATCAGGCAGAATTTGACAGCAATAACAAGTTCTCCGGTTTCCCACCTGATTACCTAGAGGATTGAAGGAGAAGCCACAACATTTGACACCTTTGATCAGGCCCGGCTGGTTATTGCAGGCGATTTCCAAGCCAAGCCTATAATGACACTTCAGTAAAGTAACAAAAATCACGCCCTCTCCCACACTGATAGACAGCTCCCTTTCCCCAAAGAGCACCTGTTAAATTCACTTGGGGCTGATGGCATGTTCTGAGGGGGAAACGACAGAAAATTATGGCATTGAACCAAACCTTACATCAGCATATTTTTGAGTGGACATGCACCAAGATATTTCACTTTTCCCCTCTGCAGTGTCTATCTCCTTTATCTGCCCCCCCCACTGTCGTCATCCCTGGGTTTCAGTAATAAAAAATAATACCATCTAGTTTTTATGTAACACTTTACATCAGTAAGCCTCCAAGCACTTTACAAGGGAGGGTAGAATCATCACCCCCTTTGTACAGATAAGGAAACTGAGGCACACAGCAGTGATGGGATTTGCCCAAGGTCACCCATCAGGCCAGTGGCAGAGCTGAGAATGTGACCAAGGTCTTCTGAGTGCCCATCTAGTGCTCTAGCTACTAGGCAATGCTGCCACACATTTATATAGGTGCTGTGGACACACACAAATAGTGAGGGGGCAAACAGTCTTTTCACATTTTTCACAAGAGCTTTGGTGTCCCAGCCACCCAGATGTCCTGTGGGATAATTCAGTTCTACCCACCTGCGTTCCCACCCTGCCATGTTGATGTGAATTGTTAAACGGCAGCTCCGTGCCACCCTAGAACGGACTGCACCCTGTCAGCCCCCCATAAGTTATGTGTGTTGGCCCAGGTGTCTTGAGCAAGAAACATCTAATGGGATGCCTTCATTTTACAGTAAATGGACTGTTTCCTTTTAAATAATTTTGTGAATGCTCTAGTGGCACTCACTGTACACTGTGCTTTAGATGACTACAGACCCCAACAGAGAAACAATTTTTATGTGTAGGTAGATCTTGCATGTTGTATATAGTTCATAAATAGGACTATTTGGTACCCAGTGTGCCCATGTGGTTCCCTATCTATTACAAATGTGGCATAAAGAGCACGAGGCACAACATTACCTTTAAACTTTAAGCTCTGGGAGCCACGGACCCTCTTTTGTTCTGTGTTCGTACAGCACCTAGCACACTGGGATTATGGTCTATGACTAGGGCTCCTAAAAGCTACAGTAATACAAACAATAATACAATATACTTGTAAACATGACAAAGGATCTTATTTTATCTATTTTGTAAATCTCATTCATCTGACAAACAAATCCTTATGCACAAGTTTTATGGAAGTTAACATGGCTGAAACCAATAGATCTCCATAGAAATAAGTTTAAAAGACCTATGAAATTTATTACACAAATATCATCCTTGGCAATGTCTACACTAAAGGGCTCAGTTAAGTTGACTTAACGAGGTTGACTTAAAGTTAACTTAGAGAGCCCTCATTTTTCTAAGTCTACTTTATTAAGTCGACTTAAGCCGGGGGACCCACTTACCATCGACTTAATAAAATTGACTTTAAGTGGGTCCCCTAGCTTAAATCGACTTTATTAAGTCAACTTAAGTGGCTGCCCTGTCTTAACCTGACTTAATAAAGTTGACTTAAATGGGCACATTGTATAAAGTCGACTTAATAAAGTTGACCTAATGCCTAAAGTCAACTTTAAGGGCAGTAGGTATTAAGTCGACTTAAGCAAGTGCTTATATTGACTTAATAAACTCCAAATGTGGCCATGGAGTTGCTCTAGTCAACTTAAACCTCCAGTGCAGACACAGCCCTTTATACTAATTTTTTGAACCATTCCTTAGAAAATGATGTCATGGATACAATGCTTCTAAATCCTAGAGGATGGTTAAAAAAGACCTTACAGAAATCTATTAATTCCATTGGACACCTTTGTAAGGCAAATCTTCATTCAGGCAAATGTTAGTTAATTACTCAGCCAACTCCCCTTCTTGACAGCCATATTATGAGATTTGTATGAGACCACAAACTTGTGAGTCCATTTTAGCACTGTTCCCTTAATATTATTTTAACCTCTATCCTGACTAACAAAAGTATAGAGCCCCTCTCATCCTTGAACAGTCTATAAGTAGGAGATTAAGGGAACTGCACCAGTCTCGAGGTCACCTATTAATCAACAATTTCTCCTGTTTATTACATTCCCAGGCTCTGAGAAGCCAGCCCGACCTTCTTTACTAATTCTCCTATCTTAGATGAATATATATGAAAACTATCCCTATATGGTACTAATAAATGTATTAATCTTGTTTACCTTGAATATATTAACCATTTTTAGATTTCCTTGAATTAAGTTGTTGTACCTGTGTATAAAACCCTTTTAGCACCGGTCCTTCGGGGCTGGCTGCACTCAGTAGCTCTGAGTGTCAATAAACTTGTGATTCTTCCTCCTGTTGTCCGGCTCCATCATTGACCAGAGCAGAGAACGAGCTTTTCTCTCAACAGCCGTTACCACTAGTTTGAAGGCATCACAACAAAGCTGCATGCTTACTAGTTGTAAGAGCCAGACTATGACTGGAGTCTAGAAATACTCCAAGTAACACTTCTGAAACTCTCACATACATGTGGCTGCCAATTCTTCTGGGTGCCAATGATAGTTACACTCATAACTCCTCAGGTATGTCCCAGAGAAAACCGTTATCAGGTAATGGATTTGAAATTAGACACTCTTTGAGGCTAACATTTATTCAACTCTTGCAAGATGGATGTACAAATCCATATTTCTGCCCCGTAAGCCATAAACTTGCTCACATGTGCAGTGTTTACATATTAAAATATTAGAATTGGAAGGAGCCTCAATATATCACATAATTCAACCATCTACTCAAAGCAGTACCAAGCCAACTAAATTATCCCAGCTAGGGCTTTGTCAAGGTGGGCTTGAAAAATCCCTGAGGACGGAGATTCTGCCACCTCCCTAACTAATCCATTCCAGTGTTTCACCACCCTTCAAGTAAAAAGACCGCCCTACTACACAACAATGCCCACCGCAAAAGAAAGGGAAACCAGAAGGGGTGGAGCCTTAACTCACAGTCATGTGACTGGTTTAGCCAATCAAAATTATGGAGATTTCAAGACCACTTTGCAATGGTTTCCCACTAATAATGCGATGGCAAAGATGAATGTAGAAGCAGCTGGTGCTGGTTTGTGAGTCAAACAAGAACAGCCAGTTCTCTCCCCTGCATTTGTGACATCGGATCTTACCTTATTACATGATGCCATAACTCACACTGGTCATTAATGGCATTTGCTTCATGCTTAGATAACATTTTATATCATGTGCTAATTGAACTCGAGAGGGAAAGATGGAAAAAATGTGTTTCACTACATGTTCGTGGCAGCGGTTAAAGGATAAAACACACTGTGGTTAGATGTGGCTGCTGTGAAGTTTATTGAATTTGAAACAGACATTGAAGAGCAAATCACTTTGCAGGTTCTTGCAGATGTCAAGGAGCAATTTACTCTGCCAGAAACATGATCCCGAGAGCACCTGTATTTCGCTGACTTTCAGACATCAGGAAGTGCTGAGCACATAGAAAGTGAACGATAGAGATTCATTGGTCTGACTGACTAGCAGTCACTAGCAATCCTGCCCCTGAGTCTTCATTTTGCTTCTCTCATCCTTGTGTGGATGCAATGCCACCCGCTGCAGCAACTGTTTTGCACAAATGAGCCAGTCAGGGGTATGTCTGTGTCCTAGGTGATGAATATTGGACTCTCTGTCCTCAGACTGAAGAAGTCGTATCTACCATCTCTTTCCCTTCCTTGGGCCACTGGCCTGGCTTTTCCCATTCCTCACTGCCTGGCCATCTGTCCTCCTGCCCTATCTGCTGGCCAGAAGCCTCTTCCTACAGCCCACGCTCTGGAGGTCAGCTGCCAGATGATGGAGTCTTCTGACTAGGTGGCCTAATCGTCCAGAGAAAGTGCCCTCCACCACTGGTCATTGCCTATCCCATTTGATGATGAAAGCAACTTCTGTAGGCAAGATGCTACAAACAGGTTGGCAAAACAGATTCCACCGTGTAAGTGAATAGCAACTTTATTTTACTGTATCTTGTGCACAGGACTAAAATGAGATTACCATGTGCTAATTGAACAGAGGTCTGGTAGATTTTTCCAGCAATTTGGCATCACCATCTCTGCTTTGCTCCAAGACACCTAGAGTTGTTTTTCTCAGATGGGGAGAGAAGACTTTCCATAGATCCATAAACCCAGCTTTCCTTCCCTCCTACCTCCCCTATCCCATTTGTTCCCTCTCCCTCCAGCTGTTCTCTGAGTGTCTTTTCATAATGGAAGTGCTGGCTTGTGTTCCAAATCTCTGGCCAGCCCCTCTCTATGAACCCTGTGGGAGGGTGGGCAATGGCCTGACTTTACCATTCAGGAATCGCAGCCATGGGAGTATCATTAAGAAGACATCTGTCTCGCTCACTTTATTACAGATGCAGAGCTTTCCCACACACTATCTGATGCACTATTTCTCTAACCTTATTAAATTAAAACACATTTCACATTTGGGCCTTTGATCTTTAGCTTCTTCACATCATATCTGCAGCGTTGTGCTACTGAAAGACATCTCAACGGAAGCTGTAGTGAAGTGGCCGCTAGTTACTTACATCTGTAGTGTTATGCATGTGTTAGCTTCACACATCTTTTCCTTCTGCCTTTGAGGGACAGGTCATTCCACATTTGCTGTAGAGTTGCCTACCCCAGGACAATCTGCCTTCAACTGAAGGGCATCAGTCAGAACTGAATGAATGACACAAACGTCTTTCAAATCTTAATACTGGATTTTCTCACGAGAAACTATGCATATCAGATTTTTTGCTAAGCTCAAATCATTCAGAATAGGTTCTCTGTTTATAAGTGAGGAGGCACAATGGTTAGATCATAGGACTGGGCATTAAGAGAACTGATTTCCTGCCACCCCCCCACCGTGGGACCTTAAAAAGGTCATTTAAATCAGACTGTACTCCAGATTTCACGTCGGTAAAAGATTTACTTTCATTCCAGAGCTGCTGTGAGGCTTAATGAAAAGAGTCCATTTGTAAAACTCTTTGAGATCCTTTTGATCCAAGTGTAAAATACCATTTAGGATGACCATATTTTTAAGAGAAAAATCCCAGGCACTTTTGCAACACCGAGTTTCAGAGTTGCAAAATACTCAAACCAAAACCAAAAGTGCCCCTTCTATAATTGCGTTCTGCTGTCAGCTTTAACTCAGTCACAGTGTGTATATTTTTCGGAGTCAAAGAGTTTTTCTCTGCATATTTAGTGTTTGGAATGAGTGTATCATGAAATGCTGAACAAGGGCTGTTAACAGAGCTGATTGGAAAATGGAATTTTCACCCCAGGGGAAATTCCAATAATTCAGTATTTGTTTTTGGTCTAAATCAGGATGAAAAGTTGAAATGTCACAACTTTTCACAGAACTAAAAGGCCTGAAAAATTTTGATTTAGATGCCAGAGCTTGTTTGAGATGCATAATGGACCCTCAGCTATGGGGAAAGACTTCAGTGCAGCAAAGAAGATCTAGATCAGCTGGGGAGCAGAGTCCATAAACAAAACAGCAATACAAGGGACTTCGAACTCTTTCACACTGCAGCAACGTTTTTGAATGCCAACAAAAATCTGGATGACTTTGATTGTGACAAAACCCCATTTTCAGATGAGAAAATGTTTTATTAGAAATAAATGGATTTTGTTTGAATCTTGGATTTTGTTTGAATCTTCGATGTAAGAAAGCACCTGCCATTTCGCAGAAAGCAAGGATTCCTGGCAGTGGCCTACTGTAAGTTATTCTCATCAGACATGCTTCTAAATCAAGCCCTGAAATCTCTGGACTCATGCTCATATCCAAGATTACAAAGGAAAACAAACCTTTTCCCTCCAGCTAAATAAAAACAAAATTATTGCACCCAAAGATCACATCTGTATTCATTTGTTGTCTTTTTCCTTATACTTGATTATTAGCTCCTTGGGGCAGAGACTATGTATAGTGAGTGTGCACAGTGTCTAGTGTGACAGGGAGTTGGCTCATGAATGGGTTTCCTAGATCGTGAAGCAATATAAATAATTAATAGTAGCAAACGGTAGTAGTGTAACAGAAGCTAAATGGCAAAGGGACCCCAGTTCTTTGCCAATGACTCTCACCTTAGACCTGGAGAACCTTCTACCGCAAATGCATGCCTTGAAGGAAGTTTATCCATAAAGCATAGCATGTCAGATATCTACAGAAAGCTCATAACTTGTCAAGATTTACACTCACAATGAGATGTATGTATGGGTAATAGTTAAGAAATAAGGAAAGCATGTTGCAAGGACTTAGAATATAAGCTGAACACCAGAGGATAACGTATCTCAGTGCAGGCTCATTCAAGGAACGGAAGATGTTGTCCCACCCTGATCGATGGCTTACTATGGCTGTGTTCACACAGCCCTCTTATTTCGCAACAACAGAGCTTGTTTCAAAATAAGATTTAGGCTGTTCACACGACACATGGTTGTTTCGAAAACAAGTTAAACCCCATGCGGGGATGAAACAACGTTGTTTTGAAACAATTGTTTCGAAATAACGCTGTGCGAACATGTGGTTTCGAAACAACAGTGACTTGTTTCGAAATAACTGTTGCCTGAACCTGCTATTTCGCTTTGAGCTTTTTTCCTTAATTTGAATTAACAAACTGTTAATTCAAATTAAGTTATTTTGAAATAAGGTGTTATTTCGATACGGTTGTTTTGAAACAACCGTATCGAAATAACCCCCTGTGTGTGAACACAGCCTATGAGGCTCTGATGTCCAGGGCCCAAATACTTGTATTTGCATACCCCTGTTGGTGGCAGCGCCCTGCAGGTGGGTGGGGTCTGCAAGCCCATTTCCCATTTTCTCCCACTCCCTGCTGCACTGTGGGAGTGGAGGGAGCGGGAGGGAGTGGAAGTGACAGGGGCAAATGCCCCTGGGCTACCTGGCTGTATGGAAAAGGGAGCCTGCCTGGAGGCTGGGGTCCTTGCTGCTCCCTCATTGCATGCAGCACAGGGGTGGAGGGGCTTGGAGGATGCTTGCTCCCTCCACAGCAGGAGCCCTTGACCATTAGCGGACCAGACCTGAGGTCAGCACAGCCAGGGGGATGTCAGCGTGCGGCAGCTCATCCAAGGCGAGCCCGACAGCACCCCAAACACATACAAGGTCATGAGCAGTGACAGGCTCCCACCCTGCCCACCCTCTGTAGGCTACTGTGCTGATGTAATGCAAGGTTCAATTATTTAGCCTTGCTCCATCCCCAGCCTGTCAATGAAAAACCATCAGAGACAACTACAAACAACTAATACCACTTGCAGATTTAAAAGAAAAAGGAACATTGCAACAGACAGGAAATCCTTCTTCCTGTGACTGAAGACAGTTTCAGTATAACACAGTGTGGGGAAGGCACTCGGTATCCATTCACTGAGGAAACATATCATGGGGATGGGGTGTTCTCATGCAAAACTCAATCCTAGTTCCTGTGCAGTCAGCCAGCTTTGTGACGGATAGGAGGAAATTTGCTTTCTTAAGCAGGAAAGTTAGTAAGTGTTGGCCCATGGTTGCATTTTATCATTTTGTTTTGTATTGTAATAACCATGTGTTTCCATCACTCTCTCTTATTTCTAGTTGAATCTCTGTCCCTTCGTAAATAAACCTTCTTTTGTTTTATCACAGGCACAGAGCCAAGAGGCAAGACGTTGACAGCCTCGTGGTGTTAGGGCATTAAAACGTAGCTAGGTACTGCAAATATTCCCTCATGCTGGAGGCAGAGTAGCCGGGTGACTCACAGTGCTGGGTACCCCACGAGCCATCAGTCACAAAACATAAAAAGTCTCTAAGGCAGGGGTTCCCACCCAGTGGCCATGGAGCTTTTTCAATTGGCCCGCACTCCCCTGCAACTGTTCAGGACGTGGGCTGAGGCCACATGCCCCCTGCCAGGTCCCACACGCAGCCCAGAGCAGGAGCCAGGCTGCAGCAGTCACTTACTGCCTGATCCTGGGAGCCAGGCTGTGGCTGCTAGCTGGGAGCTGGGTCAAGCTTTTCACTAAATAAATGTTTTTAAATTTTAAATGAATGTTTTCATTAAAATGTAATTTGAATTTAAGTAATTAATTTAAATTAATGACTTAATTTTAACTGAAATCTAATAGACATTAATTAAATTTTAATTAAATAGACTGGTGGCCCTTCATAGCTGTAAAAATTATATTTGTGGTCCATAAGAGAAAAGGTTTGGGAGCCACTGCTCTAAGGGATAACTTCCAGGGTCTATAGCTGAACAAAGCCCCTTGAATTCAATAGGAGTTTTGCTCAGGTCAGAATTGTAGAATTTAGGCCTAAATTTTATTTTGCTCTGGATTTTTAAGTACCTCATGTCTTTGGTACATCTGTCTACTAGATTTATTTGCATCTAGTTTTCCATTCTTGTGAACAACTCAACTGTATCTGTGGTAGCAGCAGCAAGAGCTATAATATAGGCCAGAGAAAGGCTAAACAAGCTGATGGTAAATATGTCGGTAGCCAGCACCACTTTGCCTCTCTCATTTGGTACCACTGCAAGGCTGTTGGTACCCGTTAGATATTGGAGCTATTATGGACTGATATAGCCAAAAGAGATAACATGGTCTCATGATCAGCCACTGGTGTAGGTGCTGTGCGTTCTAATCCTCATGCCCTTTGGGACCTTGTCCTCTCCATTTCTCCTCCCTCCCTTTGTCTATTTAGATTGTGAGTTGTCCAGCGCAGAGACCATCTCGCTCATTGGCTTTGTACAATGCATGACACACAGGCACTTCAAAAGAATATTAATAACAAAGGCCTTGGAGCAGAAGCCCTTTGTTGCAACTTTCTCTGTTTAGGGTTATGCTGAGTACATGGATGGTCGACACAAATAATAATCAATATCTAAAGGTTAATTTCTACTCATTTCTAAATAGTGCCACTGTGTGTACAAAAAAAGTGAATGGATTCAAATCGATCCCTAGTGTAAGTCCACTGACTTCAGGGGAATTATTTCAGGGAATGGTTTGGCTCTATTTGTATGCCTGCTCTGGTTCTAGTTTCCAGCAAAGCCGGAGTTCATTTGAGTTCCATGCTGCTGATGGCTGACTTCTCTCTCCATATACATGGGCAATTAAATAGGACCATTGAAACAAGGCAGAAAAGAATGGATTTGTTATCTTTTCTTCTAGGTCCAATATTTCATGAGTTTAACTCCACCTTGGAGTTCCTTTAGAACATCAACCATTTCTTGGTTTATTCGGTGCACATTACGGCATTTCAGCTCCCATCATCAGAAAAGGTTTGCAAATGAATAGCAGGCACCCAGTTTGCATTTGGTGTGTTTGAACAGGATGCCAACAGCAGGGAAGAATGTAACGTAATGAGCCTACTCTATTTCCAATGGCAAGACTTTGCTCCACCTGCACAAATACAGTTTACAAGCCAATACTCTGGTTGATCGTCGAGGCATTGTCTCTCCAGTAACACATCTGGCTGCTATATGAGCCATTGTTTTCTTTTCCAGTTTGGTTGGGCGGCTTGCCTTCTAAACTGACCCCCCCCCCGGCCCCAAATTACTGTCTTTGGGAAAAGACAGCCTTTGTTCACATCTCCTAAATTAATGACATTCTACAGATTCCTAAGCCCAGCAATGAGAAGTTCCAATAAATAAATACACCTTAGAGCAGGGGTCTCAAACTTAAATCACCATGAGGGCCGCATGAGGACTAGTACGTTAGCCCGAGAGCTGCACCACTGCAGCCTTTTCATACAATGATATTGAAAATATCAATAATGATCATGTCATTGCAGGCTCCAGGAAATAGCTTTAGGGGCCACATGCGGCTCATGGGCCATGTGTTTGAGACCCCTGCCTTAGACCCTGACCCTGTCTTGCCACTGATGTGAAAAGCAACTTGTCTCAGCTCCTCCAGTGGCCATCAGAAACTTCACTATAAATTGTGATGCTAGTGACAACAGGTTTCATATTTTATTGACCACTCTATCGCCTCGGCTGTCGCTGAGTCCTCTTATCATAGTTCATCTGCAAAACATAATCTCCAGCTTTAATCCAGGTTAAATCCTGATGTGTTCTCCTTTCTCTCTTCATGACAGCTTCACAGAAACTCCAGTGGCTTGTCTTCTCAGTGTGAAGGTGATTTAGTTCAGCAGAGGACCTGGTCTATGGCTATAAAGCAGCCATACAATGTAGTGAATGGGCACGAGGTAGATCCTGAAACTGACTGTGTTGGACAATGGAAGTAATTGAGATCTAGGCCTAATTCTGCAATCAGGCTTGACTTTAGGCACATAGTAATAAAGGAATTCTCATACAGCTCGTCACACACACATCAGGGAATGAACACAGTGGAAAGTGCAAATCCTCTGAAAGTTACCATGCTTGTAACATTAAGCGCAAATAGATGAAACACCCCAGTCAGCTCTTTGTTTTAACTGAAGGATCAAAAGATTTTAATATTTAAAACAGACGTTTGCATCAACTGAAATGTCAAATTAAAAATATAACCCAGTTTAATTGCTTGGAATAACACAAAGGGCAGTTCTTTTAAAGGGAATGTACTTGGCAACTTGTTACATTGTAAAGTGTTTAATAAGATGCCAGTCAGACCCTTGAAGCACTGGTGTCAATTTAGTACCCTGTATGTTAAACATTTCATACCACATGTGCTGTATGTATCTTTTAATTTTAATAACCACCACTCAGCCCCTTGTGCGGTGATTCTTGTATCCGAGACAGTGAGGACATGGGCATCCCTTTCGTATGTGGAGACACTTGAAATGGTTTGCTAGGGCTGGGTTTGATCCAGGGCTGGATTAAGACATGCTGAGGCCCTAAACTGTCAAGATTCAGAGGCCCCAAACCATAAAAATAAAGAGAAAAAAGTGTATTACACTATACAGAAAGGATAATGAAAAAATATATGACAAATTGTCCCATTGTTTCCACCTGAGGTCTGAGGTGAGGTTGGATAGCCTGTGGCTGATGTGAGTAGTCCAGCGTCGTGGAAGGGAAATGGATGGGATTGGGTGTGGATTGGGATGGGGAGGTCAGGGTTCAGAATTTTGGTGGTGGATTTTATATGAAAAGTTATTTAAGTCAAAGCAATTTCAATTATGATAAATCTTCTTAGTTATCTCTGACATATTTAGAGGCCCCTCATAATGTGAGGCCCTAAATCATGGATTACTTAGCTTGTGCTTAAATCCAGCACTGGGTTGTTCCTAAAAGGAAAGCAGCAATTCTTCAGTTTCTAAATATAATAGATCAAGTTCCCCATCTCCACTGGATACATGTGCACCAGTGGAGCCCATCATAAGATGTCATTTTATGATTTAATTAATCAGGCTTAATTAATTACAGTTTTGTCAGCTGAAGGTGGGGACCTACTGGAGGAGAGATAAAGGAAATAAAATTATACTACTTCACCCTTATGGTCTATTAGCTATTTTGTGTTAGTTTGCAAAGTTGATGGATGATGCAGGAACCCTTAAATGACTAGCACTTGGAGAAATTCTTTTTTGTGTACACAATTCTGTTCCTATATAATATATTGCCTGTTTTTATCTTAGAAATGAAAGGCTAGTGGGCCTCAACCCAGTTCCCTGCAGTTTTTATAGCAACGACTCAACTTCAAAGCGCTGGAAGCTTCAGTACAAATAAGAACAGAGAAACTAGATACTTAACTCAACCCTCTGAGGTGAAAAATCTCAAGAGAACGGGCCCTCATGGGAGGTTTCAGATACCACCAGTTTCTGGCCAGAGCAACCTTCCTTGTAATACTTTGGACCTTCTGTTTTTGGTTCCCGTTGGAACTAGAAAATGGAAAAAGTGGAAAATACTGAGAGTAAACACATGAGCCAAAGTTTTATAAATTTAAAACAGGGAAAAATTTGATTCAGCCTTAGAATGAAAGTTTGGGTCATTTCTTATTTTATGTTTGAGTTTAGGGAGTGGTTGGTCTCTAATTTTGACTATTATGCTCTGACCTGTGATTGTCCCTTTGAGGATTGTCTGGCTGCTAAAACCCTGGACTGGGATTCTGCAGATCTGGGTTCAGTCCCAGATGCTGACTCCAAATGTAATCTTGAGCAAGTCGGGCTTGTCTACATTGTGCCTTTCTTAGCACCTGGGGTGTAAATGCTACTGTGCATCACACTGTTGTGCACTAACTGTTCTGTGAGGACCCTGCCAGCGTGGTAATATGGTACTGTTTGAGAAGAGACTATATTAATCATAGGATGGGAAGAGGTCATTGAGTCCAGTCCTCTGCACCCATGGCACAACCAAGTACCCTCTTAAACCATCCCTGACAGATGCTGGTCTAAACTCCTCTTAAAACCTTCCAGTGATGGAGATTCCACAACCTCCCTAGGCAACTTATTCCAGTGGTTAATCACCCCAACAGTTAGGATTTTTTTCCTTATGTCCAGCCTAAACCTCCCTTGCTCTAACGTAAGCCCACTGCGTCCTGTCCTATCATCAGTGGTAAAAGAGAACAATTTTTCTCTTTCTTCCTCATAACAATCTTTTAAGTATTTGAAAACTGTTATCATTCCCCTTAGTCTCCTCTTTTCCAGACTCAACAAACCCAGTTGTCTCAATCTTCCTTCATAAATCAAGTGTTCCAGACCTTTAACCCTTCTTATCACTCTTCTCTGGACTTTTTCAAATTTTTCCACATCTTTCCTGAAATGAGGCACCCAGAACCGCACACAATAGTCCAGTTGAGGCCTAACCAATGTGGAGCAGAGCAGAAGAATTACTTCTCAAGTCTGACTTAAAATACTCCTGTTAATTCATCCCAGATGGTGTTTGCTTTTTTTGCAACATTGTTACACTGTTGACTCATATTTAGCTTGTGGTCCACCATGACACCCAGATCCCTATCTGCCGTACTCCCTCCTAGGTAGTCATTGGCCATTTTGTATGTGCGCAATGGATTGTTCTGTCCTAAGTGGAGTACTCTGCATTTGTCCTTATTGGATTTCTTTCTATTTACTTCAGACCTTTTCACCAGTTTGTCCAACTCATTTTGAATAGTGATCTGATTCCCCAAAACACTTGCAACCCCTCCCAGCTTGGTATCATCCACAAACTTTATAAATGTACTCTCTATGCCACTGTCTAAATCACTGATGAAAATATTGAACAGAACTGGACCCAGAACTGATCCCTGGGGTATCCCGCTTGTTATGCCCTTCCAGCATGTCTGTGTTAATGTCTATAACACGGTTCAAAAAAGCACTAGATAAACTCATGGAGGAAGGGCCATCAGTTCAAATCAAATCATAGGGCTGGAAGGGACCTCATGAGATCATTGAGTCCAACCCCCTGGGAATTGAACCCAGGACCATCTGCATGTTAAGCAGAGGTGCTAGCCACCACACTATTTGCAGGGCTTTGCTGTTAGCTAGGATGGGAAGGGATGCAAAACCATGTTCTGACGTGTCTCTAGCCTCTGTTTGCCAGAAGCTGGGAACGGGTGACAGGGTAATCAGTCAGTAATTACCTGTTCCATTCATTCTCTCCAAAGCACCTAGTATTGACTACTAGTGGAAGACGGGACACTGGGCTAGACAAACCTTTGGTCTAAGCCTGTAGAGCTATTATTATGTAATGTGCCCTAGGGAACTTTTAGTGCATGCCAAAAGTGTCAACACAGAACAATGGAAATGCAATATACTGGGGTGTGCATTAGAATTTATAACCTGGCTAGTGTGGACTAAAGCTCCATAGACAAGCCTGAAATCTTTGTTTGCTTCAGTTTCCCATCAGTAAAATGGTGATAATATTTCTTTTGTTTGTCTTGTTCTCTTACACTGTAAAGCAGGGGTGTTGCTGGTGCCTGGCACAGGGGGCACATGCCCCAAGTCCCATTGCCAGTGCCCAAATGGCTGGAGCTCCCCCTGCCTCTTCTGGCCCCATCCCTGGCTGGGTATCTGGGGCACGACTGGCTGCAGTGGCTCCTGCCTCTCCCGGCCTGGGATCCGGGCTGGGCTGGCCGCAGCAGCCACTGCCTTGCCTGTCCCCGTCCTGGCCTCAGATTCTGGGCTGGGCTGGCAGCAGAAGGAGCCCGGGTCCCTAACTCTGGATCGGGGTATGGGGGTAGGGCCCAGGCATTTTCCTGGGGCAATGACACTCCTGTTTTAAAGGCTTTGCAGTGGAGACTGTCCTGTCTGTATATACAGTACCCAGTACAATGAAGCCCTGATCTTGGTCAAAGACTTCCAAAAACTACTGTAATACTGCTAATAAATAAATAATAACAAGAAAGCAATGACCCAGATAATCAAGTGGTTGGCACCAGTGCAATGTAATTTATATCAGGTCCGTGTAGTTTTGAAATACGTAGATATTAAGTTACAAGCACCTCCCGTTTACCATTAACATGTAAGATTTTTTAAAAGATATAAAATAAATATTTTAGACCTAATAAATAAAACATGGCAACCAGGGCTACAGGCAAAACAGAACGGGAGCGTGAGGGCCTTCACAGGAAGCTGGCTGACTTTGGAAAACATTGGAGGACATAGCTTTCTTGTTTGCCCAAAGTTATTTTTCTTTTATTAAATTCAACTCTTCAAAAACTTCATTTGGTGGGAAAAATGGTCTCTGGCAAGTGCATCCAACTCTAGATGAAAAACCATCAACCAGGGTCTTTAACTTGTGGTATGAATGTTATTTCCATCTGGGTCATTAGCAAACATTTCAACAATACAAACCCCAAACATGATTGAAAAACTAATCTTGTACTATAAGCAAAAGACTTTACCACATCTATTATGTTCCCAAACACTTCTTAGAGCCAAGGTTATGGACCTAATGAAACACAGAAATACCTAGAATATGCTGTTAACATTTATGATGTCCTAGGAGTAGAGAGGGACAAGAGGTGTACATTACTTAAATCTGATGCTGCTTTCTCATGCCAGATAAATCTCAAAATAAATACAGTTTAAAAGGAAAGGATAATTTTTTCATACTACTCATGATTTGGACAAGGAAGGTAAATATTTATTCCTATACTTATTTCTTGGAAATCTCTTGACTCTAAATTGCTCCAGGCTTGGAAATTCCACAAAGCAAGCAAGTCATAAGCATACCTCAGACAGGCAAAGCAAACCAAGATCTGACCTAAGCAACACAAGTGTTAGATGCTTATCGGAAATCTTCTCCATAGCTCTTGGGCCCACAAAGCTGGACTGGAAACGTCATGAGAACAGGCATTTACAGGAGTTTTTTTGATGGTTTCAGGTAGGCTTTTGAAGTAATTAGGAAAATGGCCTCTCAGTTGATTATTCCAGCACTTTCACCTAGCAGCCAGGATCAGAACCAGGATGTGCAATAAGGTACAAAAGTGAGCAGCATGGGTTAAAAAAAAAAGTTCAGGTTTGGTATCAGGGGAAGTTTTGGGCAAAGTATCCAGACCGGTAAGTATGCACCCAGATATCCTTTAGTCATTGAAGTTATTGGGCTTGATACGAGAGGGAACCGAGTGAAATTCTATGGCCTATGTTATACAGCAGTTCAGACTAGTGAATGACCTTTATGGCATGTTAAACTGACCTTAAAATCTATGAGCTGGATTGGTCAATAAGATTAAAAACAGAACAATTTTGCCATGCTTTGCAGTAAAGAACTACATGTGGGAAATATTTACTATTATTATTATTAGACACCAGGATACACATTTACTGAATTCCACTGTCTGACAGGTTGGTTTTAGTCCAGAAGT